>WNNJ02000573.1:0-99817 GCA_012934845.2 Pomphorhynchus laevis | reverse complement strand
TATATATATATATATATATATATATATATATATATATATATAATGGTGTTTAACTTCGACTATGTTTTAGATTGTTTAATAAAACTCTATCTAGGTTACAATTTGTTAAACAATTGAATTATGTTTCTTTATTAGTTTTTTCACAATGCTTGCTTTCTTAAATGACCTTATAATTTGTGGACACAAGCAAGCTGATCACTATATGAATCTGCGCTGCCTTCAGAGAGCAGTAAGGCGATGTATATAATATCTTGATGTAGACAAATTCATATACAGTGTAAAAAGTATAAGAGCTTTGGGATATCTGGTCTCAAAAGGACGAATCAGCCCGGATCCTGAAAGGACGCGGTGCGTGCTCGATATTAAAGCAACTACATCAGCATATGAACTAAAAATACTGCTTGGAATATTCGCACATTACTCGCGATGAATCCCAAAATTTTCCGAAATGATACGTCCCCTCAATTCACTGCCACAGTATTCCCATTATAAAAAGACCAGATTTAGACATTCGATTCCATTCAACTTAAAATTTCTGATTCCATTCTCGTAATTGTCAAAGAATGTTCTCTGTTGACAGTCGAAACCGACGCTACTAATCACATAGTTGCAGTAGTATTGCCACAAGAGGAAACGCTGGTCGCGTTCATGTCAAAAACATGGATTAGGATTAAATGGATCTTAGGATTAAGATTGCAAGATGTTGACAAATCACAACGGTGAACACTAATGCCGATTGGTGGATCATATTGTAAATTTACAATATCGTCAATGCGCTGGGTATATACAAGGTCTAAGACTGAATTTAGCCCAGATGTACACGTGAACTTAAAAACATGCTGAACAAGTAGATCAATGACTACGAATTCATAAAATTGTTTTTCAGTCCCATATCAATTGCTAGATGCACATTCATCCCAATTGGAAGATCAAAGTCACCTAAAAGCAGAAAGTGACCGGACGATCAGCCACTGGTGAGGAGGACCTTTAATATATCAAACTTCTGCGGAACGGATGGAGATCGATACAAAATGCAAATTTTGCCATCAATAAAGTCCCAATTAATAATAAACGATAAGAACTCATAAGAATAGTATGGATCACACACACCATTATCTCTGAAATTGACAAGACATACCGTACATATGCGGCAACAACACCACGTTTTCCAGAAGCACGATCCGTTCTGAATAATTGATAATCTTTAATGCACATAGTGTTATCGTCAATGCAAGAATGAAGCCAAGTCTCAGTGATACAAAACACATCATAACTACGCGATAATTCAATGAGCTTTATAGCTCTTTTAAACCGGGCTGAAAGACTCCTGATGTTTGAATAACCAACTACAAGATTGCGTTTTTTCAAAGCTCTCGAAATCGAACTAGAATTTAATGATGAAGTAACTACTGCAGACAAATCTGCAGCATCTCCCAAATAAAGGAGTATGTTGTCAGATACATCTACAACTGACAAAATGGATACCAACGTGCAGTTGGTCGCCATTTGACAATCCGAAAATTTCGAACACAAAGGCCTGATTCACCATTGATAAAACAGTTTTTTAACTCCGAATTAGCACATTTAAGCTTTAAACGGTCATTAGGTGATAGATCACGTAAAATACGTACAGAGCTACCTTTTAGCCTGTATTCACGCTGCAATAAGAAACTGGCATGCTCCACCAAACTAAAAACTACCTTCAGTAGCCTGGGTTTATCCAGGGATTTATGTTAGAAACAGAATACTCTAAAACTTTCAAATTCGAGGTCATACCATTGTCGCTTGCCATAAGTTGAGAACAAATATTACTCAATTAGGGAACATCTACATTCAATCTGCTATGTGAATCGCTAACACATGATTCTGCTATGCCGCTAATAATTACGTTGAGATTTCTGTTAATATTGAAAGACATATCCTTAATGATCTGTTGTAGAGAGGTTGGCAGAGGAAAAGGTTTTGCTTCTTGCGTCTCGTCCTTGTTCAATCTCATTTGAACAAATACGCTTAAAAGCTGAGTGACCTTTAGCTATACCGACGTCTCTTTATACGAAGCTAGTTCATTCGTAACATCAGTTATAGCGAATTCATTGCGATTATCATTACTCATAGATATAGACGATACTTCGTCATTATCCGATACCTTTAAAGCATCATTGTTCAGCGACAATGACAGCTTGCCACTAATCACGATATTGACGGCCAACTATCATTTTCAAGTTTCTTACTCAATGTTTACATCAAGCGTGAATTTTGTTGGCCCTTTTTCCAGATGCGGGTTGCACTTGGGATTTCGCTATTTATGTTTTTAGTGTTTTGAACGTGAAACTCTAGAATGGGTATATCTTTATAGATTTCTGGTTCGTCAGAACTTCGTTCTTCCCTATCGTTGCTACAGTTTGAATCTGCATTCATCACCGAAGCATTTATTGATATTTGCTCGTCATAACGGCCCTTAACCAACAGAGAGAGCGATTCGAAGGCGCAGAACCCACAAACAAAATACCTGGACAGTGGAGAGTTCGTCAGACTGAACGATACAACGACAGTTGTTCATATATCGAATTCAGATCAACTGTATGAGATAGAGCGTTGCTCATACCCAGAGAAAGGGCCTGCTAGTTTCGATTCAGTTTTACTACCGGTATCGTTATTATCCTTATTTGCTACACATTTTTTCCGCTTCTTTCTTCTTTGTCTTTGCCATTTTTTTGTAAATTGTATGATATACTGTATGATATATTGTTTGCGTCGTCGTAACTTTTAAGAATAATTGTTTGATGTTGTAATAAGTTAATTGTTATTTCAGATAGTTAAGCTCAATATCAGTGCTACTTGTAAAATAAAATGTTCAACCTGATTATAAACCTTGATTATAAACCGTTGAGTAAAACTTGTTTATTAATTTTATACGCAATTATTAATACACTAGAGTTATCATTAGACTTTATGATGATCGTATTAAATCAAGAATATTTCAAATCATCATTCTTTATTTTTTCGATTGTTGAACTGATATAAAATAAAAATTATTGTTGTATCTATTTAAGACAGCATTATGAATTTAGAAATTTTCGTTGGCTTGATTTCCTCTCTCTATCTAAGTAATAATTATGTTCGTGTTAAAATTATATTACAGATAGGTATTATAATACAAAATTTATTATACAATATGTCAATATTGTATAATAAATATATAATATATTATAATATAATAATTATATTATATAATATATACTTATAGATATAATATACCTATATATGTAATAGGTTTAATAGTAAATACTTACTAAATTAAAAAGTGCATGTAAAGTGTTGATTAATTCGAGACCAGCATGAGGCAGAAATTTTGAAATTATTAAAAAATGAACATGTCGGAGTTTTCAAAGGATTCAAATGTTGCTGCAAAAACCAGTAGAATTCCAGCCAACAAGGAGGTTTTTCATGTAAGTTCTTCTTCAAAACGATTCAATAAGATCAGTACTGTTTCTTTATTATCTGGTAAAGGTGAAGTGCTTCTCCCTATCCCAAAATTAAATAATTTGGTTCTAATCAAATTTATACGACTAGTCAAAAGACATGAACTCTACAATGTATTTTTACGTTCATTTACCCAGCAGTATAAAAACAAAATTTTTTTCAACACGGTGAAACTTCACCCTTCAGAGGTGAAAGTTTCGTTCGTCACAGCAGACCTTGCTAAAAATTACCCGGAATACTTTTTCACCAACCTAACCGGTTATAATGAACTCCCCTTTAGGCACATCCTGATCTCGCTAAAGGTGACGAATCTTCCTTGTAGTATGGATGAGGAAGATATGCACTTATTAATGTCTACATGCAAAATTACTAATTTTAGGTCAATCCGGGGTAGGGATGGCAACCCTATCCCGGTTGGCTTTTGCTCAGCTCCGGTGGATACTGCAGAATCCTTGGCTAAATCTTCATCGAACCCATTCATGGGTTTTGATATCCGCTTTTCCATTACAGAAAAAAATGAGCTTACTTACCCCCACTGCAGCAGGTGCCACAAATGAGGACACTGGGCCTCCAGCTGAAGTGGCACACCAGCATGCAGGGTTTGCAGTTCAGTTTCCTGTCAAACTCTACTATTGAACGACCGTTGTGTAATCCCCTCCCATCCTGTTCGAACTGTTAGGGGAGGCATCCTGCCTGAAGTAGGAGATGTAGTATGTTTAAAGAATATAAAAGCCTGTTCATCAAACGGGTCAAACCTTCTATTTATTCGCAAGTGGCCGCCCCGCGAATGGATGACTCTAAGATATTACGTACGATGGACCTAAAATTAGAAGTATCACATCGCAAACTTGAAAACCTAATTCTCATGGCTTTGGGTGCAGTGAGCAGTCATCCTACGCTACATGTTTCGACGGTTCTTCCGGAGCCAATGAAAAAAGGGGCTTCGGCCCATACCATCTCACCGATCAAGATTGGGAAGATGCTCCGTAATATGAATAGGTGAAATGAAGATATTGTCCAGGGGCAAGTACCTTCCCTAGACTGGGATAGTGATGGGAAGGGAAACCTTCCTGTACCTAGCTCTGTCTAGGTAGGCAATCCCACATCCAACTAATCCATCAAAATGCAGTGTACTCGTAGCCTTTTTCACTGAATATCCTTCAGTGGAAGTCGGGAGGTGCTTCTGCTCTTGGACTTCTATCCGGTAGAGATGCAGATGTTATAGTCCTTCAGGATACGCAGTCTATCCGTCTCTCCCGGGACATTACTCGATTTATTCTAAAGCACATCTATTCCAACTATATTTCGTACATAACCCCACCTAATTCCACTTCATCTCAAGGAATTTTGACACTAGTTAAGTGCTCCTTAAGGTCCTCCCTCCTATTAAACTACTATTGTCCAGCCATTTCTTATTTAGTAGTTACACTATATAAGAACGGTAAACGCCTCAGTCTAGCCAATGTCTACATCCGTCCAGGGGTGATTCACAAGAACCGTGACCTCCTGGATAGTATTATTGACAGCGGTTATGGCATGGTAATAGGTGACTTCAACGTCAGAACGGGTCGTTGGATCAATGCAGTACTTCGCAAAGCTAGGAACAATTTTCTTATTCACAAACTTCCGTCCCCTACATTTCATTGCACATCGACAAATTCTATCCTCGATATTTTACTGCTTCACTCGAGGTGTTAAAACCCCTCTGCACAGCGCAGTCGCGCTAGCAATTGTCCACCTCTCATGACCTAATTCGTAGGAGAATTGAGGAAGATATGTTGCCTCGAAGGAGGCTTTACTTTAATCCGATATATAAGCGGCTATCCAACTCTTTCCAAGAATAGTAAATGAGAGTCTGACCGAATTTAATACCTACCTCTTTTCGCAAGCTACCGCGATTTTATCGACTACATACAAAGGTCGTATATACAATCCCACTCCGACGAAACTCAAGGTCCTAGCGAAATCGCTTAACCTCCCTAATCTCTCTGTTTCCGCCAGACAGGCTTTCTCAAATGAATACTGGAGCAATAGATATAGGTTCCAGCTGAGTAGGGATAAGGCGAGTATTGCTCGTCTTAACCTTCAAAATCCGCGACTATTTAAGTAGGCGTAATTTGATCCCTCCAAGTTTTCATGGGTTCGTCAAAGGTCTCTCGGTCTATTTTGCGCGTCAGTTCTACCCTATTACGGGTGAACCTCAAGGATCCCCATTTTCTCCTGTCTTATATCTTGCTACCTCCATTAACATATTCAAAATATTTAAACACGAACAACGTCTTGTGGTGTTCGCTGATGACACCACAGCCCTGTTCACTGGATACAGGTGTTAAGACGTAGTCTCTGACATCAGCCGTTTATTTTTAAGATTAAAAGACCAGTTACTTATATCCAATCTTATTTTAAACTCCGCCGAATCGCAGGCGGTTGTCTTTCATAACACCCCTGCTGCAAAGCAAAAACTTAAGAGATTAGCATTCTCTGCGCTTTCCTCCATATTTGTCTCTGAACCAATCCCCACCTTCACAAGTCGAGTAAAATACCTGGGTTCACCGTTACGGTGAACTGGTCTGCAAACGCTGACCTACATAGACTCAAACGTATCCTGAAGAAAGCTAGGTGAACCCTGAAACGGGCTCAGCATTTGTCATTGAAAGGGAAAACTTAGGTGCGCCTTTGGGCCACTTGAGTTAACTTGGGATTAGCTTTCTTTTCGAGAGGACGTCCCCAGAGCAAATGCTAAGGTTTCTTAAGCTCCTCGTCTCTCGTTTACCAGCATAGTCCGCGCCGATTGGATTCTTCGGGGGGGGGGTGAAAGACCCCGGGTGGTTCAGTCGGAAGGAGGCGTGTTGGAACGGTTGGGCTCAGATCCCTCTGGACCTGTGGCCATAGAAGAGAAACGTAAAAGACGATAGTTGAAAACCGAAGTTGTACTGCCGTTTTTTTCTGACTATGTTGTGACTTGTCTGTTTTTTCTTGCATGCTACTTATAGGTTATTGGATGTATTTTATAAAATCGTTATTATAATAATTCGAGACCACAAATAAAAAATGTTGAAGGAATAAAGTAAAGCAAGGTACCCAGCAAAGCAAGGTACCCAGCATAGCACGCGCCGATTGGATTCTTCGGGGGTGAAAGACTCCCGGTGGTTCAGTCGGAAGGCGGCGTGTTGGATCGGTTGGGGGATCATATTTCCCTGGGGCTGAGGGCAAAGTAGAAAGACTGTTGAATGAAGTGATTTGGTGATTTACTGAAGACCAAATATTATTTGTTGGTTGCATCTTATCTGACCCTTTGTAACTGTTTTTTGTTGTCTCTTTTTGGTGTATTTAAAAAATTCTTATTATTATTTGAATCTAATACGAAGGGAGAACTCACCTGATCCCCAAACTGTCTAATCTAGTCTGCATCAAGCTGTTGTAACAATAGAAAGAAACAACATGTTTAATACCTTCCTTCGCAATTTCGCGGACCAATACAAAACGAGAATCTTATTTAACGCCATAAGATATTATGAAGTGGAACTACAAATTTCTTTCAGCACAGCTAACCTGGCATATTCATACATGGATTTTTCAACAACAATTATACAAAATTTGGTGAATTATGCTTAAAACCAATACAAGCTACGATAAAAGTTACAAATATGGCAACCTTCCTGGCAGAAGTAAATATCTCAGCACTTGAAAGGAATATAAAATCACGAATCTACGATTTATAGAAGATAATAAAGTCTACCTATACCTGTGGCCTTTTGTCAAGCCCCGGTCGATCTAGCATGAGAACTATCAAACTCGTGTCGTAACCCATTGATGGGACTTAATTTACAATTTACTGTTATAGAATCAGACTCATTAACATAACCCCACTGCAACAATTGTCATCATTGGGGGCACTGGGTATGTGGATGCAGCTTACCACACAAATCCGGGGTATGTGGTTCCACAGACGACCGCACGAGCAGATGTGAGTTAAAACCTGTTTACTCAAATTGTAATGGCGATCACTCAGCATGGTCAAAGAAATGCAAAGTGTTCAAAGCCTATCAAAATCGACACAAGGCGAAATCAGCAAAACCGAAAAGTTTCGTGGAATCATGTGGGTCGTCAGGTAAGCAGGATAATAGGATGTTCGACGTAGAGATAGTGAAACTTATTGAAGCAAATATAAAGGTCTCTACGTCTCATTTTGAAAACCTGATAATAAATATGATAGCCTTAACCCTTGACGTCAACCAACACAAAAAAGCCACCTAAATAAAAATACGAGCAGGTTCATCACTGAGCATAGCTGCGAGTAAGCTTGTTTGGAAAAATTTGGTTTGAACATTAGCCTAATTGAGGCAAATGATGATACTGACCGTGGGCAAGCGACATCACCCATAGTGACTGAAAATGGAAAGGGCTACCTTTCCGCCTTTGGTTTCGATTAGGTGCAGGGCATCCCACTCCGGTCACAGTAACGCAATGGGAAGTACTCAAGAGCCTTTTTCATTAAATATTCTTCAGTGGAATTCATTAAATATTCTTCAGCTGCTTTCCCCTTAGGCTTCTATTAGGTAGATATGCAGATGTTATATTCCTTCAGGAGACGCGGGCTATCCGTATCCCCAGGACATTACTCGAATTATCCACAAGCATATATACAACTACATTACTCCATACACCACCACTTCACACTCCACTTCATCTCAAGGTATGTTAACCCCACTTAAATGCTCCTTAAGGTCCTCACTCTTATTAAACTAATCATGTCCTGCCCTTTCTTGTTTACTTATATCACTGGTTAATAACGGTAAACACATCAGCATAGCCAATGTCTACATCCGGCCGGAGAAGATTCACAAGAATCGTGACCTCTAGGACCGAATTTTAATTAGCGCCTAAGACATGTTTCTTGGTGACTTCAACGGTAGAACTGGTAGTTGGATTAATGCGACACTCCGCAAAGCTAGGAACGACTATCTTATGCATAAACCACCAACCCCCACATTTCATTGTTCTACAACAAATTCACTCCTCGACATATTATTGCTACATAGAATGTGGTTGTTCAAACCCATCTGCACTGAGCAATCGCGCCAACTGCTGACCACCTCCATGACCTAATATGATGGCGGCTAGAAGAAGATACGTTGCTTAGAAGGAGGCATCACTTTGATCCAATTAGAGTGGCCTTCTTTCAGGCAGCTATCCAACTGTTCCCCGGGATAGAAAATGAGACTGACCGAATTTTATTCCTACCTCTCTTCGCAAGCTACCGGGATCCTGTCGACTACCTATAAAGGTCGCATTTACAGTCCCACTTCGACAAAACTCAACATCCTAACGAAAATGCTGTATCCTTCCCAATCTATTTGCTTCCTTCAGACAGGTTCTCACGAATGAACACTTGAGCTCTAGATATAGACTGCAGCTGAGTAGAGACAGCGAGTATTGCTGGTCTCAGTCGCTCTCTGGCTTCCTTCTTGCATATATCCAAGAAAGAGAGATTTGTCTGCTGGCGGAAGAGAGCATTGGGTTGGATCGGTAATATAGGCCTTGACAATGTTTTGAAGGAGTCACTATCCCTACATTATTATTGAGCCACTCAATATCCCTAACCAATCACATCTTGGGGTGACTTCAGGAGCAGAGACTTATCTGTTACGGATATCTTTAACTCATGGGGCCCGCTTCCAGACACCTCAAAATTAGTCGCCACACTATCTTCTCGAGTTTGTCAGCTTTTACCAAGAGATCAGAGAAGAGATGTGTCTGTCACAACCTTCGTTATCTCATCTTTCAGGTCATTTGGGCTGCCTGCGAGAATTGTTAACAGGGTAGAGATATTGCTGTACACTAAGCGGTACTACTATGAATACGATCCTATTGCACGTCAGTTCTATTCTATTACAGGTGTTACTCAAGGATCTCCACTTTCTCATATCTTATATCTTGCTAGCTCCATTGTTCTATTAATGGAATTTAAACGTGATCATCATTTTGTGGTATACGCTGATGATACCACATCCGTGTTTGTTGAACGCAGGTGTATGGATGCAGTCTCGGACACCAGCCGTTTATTTTTAAGATTAAAAGATCAGTTATCCACTCCAATCGTATTTTAAACTCCGAGAAATCGCAGGTGGCCGCTTTTCTTTGCGCCCTTGCCACCAAAAAAAGAAACTTAAGAGACAAGCACTCTCTACACTCTCATCCATTTTGCAGCCTCAACCACTCCCATCTTCACGAGTCGAATAAAATATCTGAAGTTCACCGTTATGGTGTGCTGGTTGTCGAAAACTGACCTGGATATACTTAAACGAATCCTGAAGAGAGCTAGATGGGTACTGAAGCGGGCCCAGCATCTGTCATAGAATGGAAACAACCAAGTACGCTTTGGAGTTACTGAGGCTATCTCGGGATTAGTTTTATTTTCTAGAGGACGTTCCCAGAGCAAAGACTAAGGTTTCTCAAGCTCCTTATCTCGAGATTACGGACCATAGTCCGCCTCAATTGGACTCTTAGGGGGTGAGACTCCGAATGGTTCAGTTAGAAGGTGGCGCGCTGGTGCGACCGGAGGCTCAGATCAATGTGTACCTGAGGCCGTAAGGCTTAGAAAGAAGCAGAAGACTGAAGATGAACTCGAAGTAAACAAGGAAGTTATTTTTGTTTAAGAAAATCTTTATTATTATTTTTCATGTTTTAGTAGAAGAATCCATCGTACATTTGTTTTAGTAAACAGTTATTCAATACTTTATTTGAGAACTTGAATAAACTAAACAAATGTATGAATTTATTATAATTTTATTAAAATTTCATTTTAGTAAAATAAACAAATTTATTTACTGCATTTTATTTTTATTTCTTTGCTGTATGTACGATAAATATAACAAGATAAGTCATATTACTGTTAAAATACAGGATAATTGGCAAAAACGTGTGCAAGTATTAGAGATAATAAATCAGCTTGGAAAATTTAAATAAATCAGAATTTAACAAGACTATAGAATCATTAAAACTATAAAAATCAGCTGAAGATAATCGATTCGGGTTGTATCAAAGATATACACTGCTTGCGCTTATAGGGACCCAAGTATATAAACTGTAAATTACGTTTTAATATTTGTTTTTTTAATATATTAAATGTTATTCTAAAATAATTTCAATAAATCGTCGAAAATTCAATTGTTGTCGAACAGAAAACCACGTTACCTGATGGTGCACGCCAATTAGACTTGCAGTGGTTACATGTAAGCAATTCTTTCAAAAGATAAGCCTGCAACAGCATTCGACAATATATTTTACATGAACACTAAAAAGTACCTGTATCGGTGCAATAACAGAGCACGGTCCACCTAATTTTTGTATAATTGCAGTGGGTTCATGTTCACTAAATACCAAACCTTCGAAAGTAGTAACATGAAGGAATTTTACTAATTTTGCATAACATACCCTGAAACCAAGTTTTAACAATACTTTCATTCAGTTCTTCATGTCCCCAAACTAAATAAAATAAGTCCTGTTCGAATTCTTTAAATCCACTCATATCTTTAAAACAATATTTCGGACTGAACAAGTGCTGGCAATTATTCGAATAACGAAACTATCCATAGTTTTTTGAAAACACAAATATGTATTTCAAATATATAAACCAAAAATAATATTTTTTGTTAATTTAAATATCTACTTTATTTTCCGCAATGTAGCTTATAACTTTAAGACATTAGATACAATGTCTTCTAAAAATGCAAATATTCAATATTGTGAACACACAAATGAGCAGTCTGACGTTTCGTTAAAATTTAATTTAGTAATCGCGAAATACTTAAAAATAGAAAAAAGTGGCATTAATTGGATTAATTAAATTGAATTCATTTAATTAATTGAATTATTATTAGTATACAACAGCCGATGAGCGGTGGCTCGTTTGGCTGGATCTCAATGTAAAAAAGTACAATGTCAGTAAAACAAAAAAATGCAAATCAGGTTCGACTTCCTATGAGAGCGATACACTGTTCAGCGCACGCCGAAATTCTCGGATGTTCCGGCATTCAATTGCAGATGACGGGAGTCTGTTCCAACTGTTTATTACTCGATCTCTGATATCCTGATAGTGTCGATGGACTTTTCTACGATGTTTGAGCGTTAGTCGATGTACACGTAATTTCACGGAGTTGCGTAGGCAAAACATGAAGTTGAGAGGATGAGTGGGCGATAAAATTGCCCTCCATACCAGCATAAGATCAGCTTTTATCAGACTTTCACAAACCCTTGAAACACCTAGGATTTCTAACTTCTGGTCAAACGGCAGGTCTTTGACAGTGGGAACAAGACGGGTAGCCGACCGGAGAATTGATTCGTAAGCCACAATGTTCTTGCACAGATGTGGATACGCTGCGGGAGATGCGTATAGCATTCGAGATTCGATGAGGGCCTTGTGTATAATTCTAAAGCTACATGTCTCTAGTGATCTAAAAGATCGCTTAATGATGCCAATAGTACGACGGCAATTGGCCGAGACTTTATTTACGTGAGCGCTCATATCGAGCGTATTAAGCGTAGATACCCCTAAATCATCGATTTTATCTGTAGAATCAATCGACATGTTTCCAATTTTATAAGAGCAACGAATGTCTGGGGAGTCGATCCGCATATGTTTACATTTAGTCGCATTTATCATCAGCCCATTAGATATACACCATTTATTTATGGAATCCAGGTCTTTTTGAAGAGCGCTAACATCAGAATCATCAATGATTTGCCTCCAAACCTTAATATCATCTGCGTAGGTAACACATTCCGACGTCAAGTTGTTTGTAATATCATTTACATATATATTAAAGAGAGTCGGACTAATGGCCGATCCCTGCGGGACGCCTGTCGTCATCATTGAGTAACCAGAAAGATAATGGCTTATGCGTACTGCAAACGAGCGGTTGCTTACGAATGATTGAATCCAGCGTAACAAAGAGCCCCGTACACCAATGTTAGATAATTTGTTTACTAGCAAATTGGGAATAACTCTATCGAATGCTTTCGATAAGTCTATAAATATCACATCTACTTTGGAACCACTCCTCGTCGAATCCACCCAGCTTGCTCTCGCTTTTACAAGGTTCGTTACCGTTGAGCGATGTGGCATAAATCCATGCTGACTGGGGCTGAGGCGATTGTTAGCTTCAACGAAAGCGCTAAGGTGACGAAGAATCAATTTTTCTAATACCTTACAAGCTACAGATGTGAGACTGATGGGACGGTAGTTGGAAACCTGGGATTTATCCCCTTTCTTGAAAATTGGACGTACAATAGCCTTAGTCCAATAAGATGGTAGATAACCTGTGTTTAGTGAACTTCAAAAAATAGAAGCTAAGGGAACGTATATTGCATGAACCAATTCCTTTAAGAGTATTGGAGGTATATGGTCAGGACCTGACGCGGCGTTGCGGGGTAATTTAAGTAGCTCGTGCAGTACCTCTTCATCGCTAAATTCAATGTTAGATATGACTAAAAAAGAATTTATTTTAACGTGGCAAATGCGTGCCAGCGCACGCTTTTATGACCACAACAAAAACAAGACTGTGAATCAGGTGTCGAGAAGGTGTGAACGGAGGAGGTGTTTGAATGTGATAAAGGAGGGAGCGCGGCGGACGTCGAGAGGGAGTTGATTCCAGGCGAGTGAGGCGGCGACGAGGAAGGATCGGAGACCGTAGTTGTTGGAGTAATTAGGAACGTGGAGTAAGAGGGTATGACAGGAACGAAGCGATAGCGAGGTGGGGCGAGTATCGTCTAAGAAAGGAAGGTTGATGAACGATGGGGAGCCGACAGCGATGAGACGAAAAGTAACGAGAAGAAGGCGGAGTTTGATGCGGATGTGGATGGTGGGCCAGGAGAGTTGGGCAAAATATGTGGATGTGTGGTCGAAGCGACGGAGACGAAAGAGCACTCGAACGGCGGTGTTGATTATTCGTTGTAGGGGTAGGATGATGGATTTTGGAGAATTGGCGAAAAGGCTAAGGCAGTAATCGATTTTAGGGAAAATAAGCGATGAAAGAAGAGACATACAAGAACGGAAGTCGATAAGGAGGCGGATACGGCGGATGTCACGAAGAATTAAGTTAGACGAGCGGACCTTGTCACGGACGAAGGGTTTAAGGGAAAGGTGATCATCGAAATGGAAGCCTAAGAAAGTGAGATTGTGGACTATAGGGATGATCGATGAGGCAAAAGATACAATGGGAGGAGATATGCTTGGTTTACGGGGAAGGATCCACATTATTTTGGACTTTTCGGGGTTTAGAACGAGATGGAGATTGGAGAGACGTTTGTAGATAGAAGAATGACAGTTGGAGGCATAAATGCCGATATCGCGTATGCGATGTGCGGGTGCATGAGCATAGATTAGAATGTCATCGGCGTATTGTATGACATTAAAGGAGTAAGGTTTGATAAATAGAGAGAGATCGCCAAGCAAAAGAGAGAAAAGCAGGGGACCTAGGACTGAACCTTGTGGAACCCCGCAAAAAATAGGGATGGGAGGGGAGGATGATGAATTAGAACAGACGCGAAAGGAACGGTCGGATAGATATGAGGCGAACCAAGCTACGGAGGAGGAAGAAAAGCCGTAATCATAACGAAGGCGAGAAAGGTGGACGGAGTGGTCGACAATGTCGAATGCGGAGGAGAGGTCGAGGGAGATGAGAACACTATATAGAGCCTTATCTCGAGAAATGAGTAAGTCGTTGTACACTTTTATGCATGCGATTTCTGTCGAGTGATTAGAGCGGAAAGCGGATTGGAAAGGAGGGTAGAGATTGGATGAGGAGAGATAAGCGTTGATTTGTATTACGATGAGGCGTTCTAAGAGCTTTGAAATAGTAGGGAGTAGTGAAATGGGGCGATAGCTAGAAGGAAGGGAGGGGTCGAGCGATTGTTTCTTAAGGAGGGGACGAACGATTGCGGATTTCCAGTGTGAAGGGAAGATACGACTGCGGATGGACGAGTTAAACAAGGTTGTGATAAATGGGGATATCGATGAGCATATAGATTTTAATATGTGGGTAGGCAGGGGATCGGCAGGTGAGGTTTTGTTGGGCAAGGACATGAGGACAGATGATACTTCTGTAGGTGAGACAGGGAGAAGATGAAAGAGTTCCGGAAGGATGAGAGTAGACGGGGCAGAGTGGGATAGGATGGAGACCGGGGTGTGAGAGAGCAGCGTGGATACACGGTGTGGGTGAGACTTGAAAGGCAAGAGAATATCGAGAGTGGATGTGAATTCAGAGTCGAAAAAAAGGCGAAATCGTGAGGAGATGAATATGTTATTGTGGGTAATGATAGAGACGATTTGAGTAAGGCAGAGCGGAGAAGGGAGAGGTCAAGATTTCTCCAAGGGCGACGTAGGATTGTAGGTGTGTGAGGAGGGGTGTGGTTGCGAGCGAGATCAAGGGTGATAAGAAAGTGATCGGATAGACCAGGATCAGAGATGGACAGTGAGGTGTGGGCAGCAAAATGATCGGGGACAGCGATGATGTCGAGTGCCCCGCCAAGTATATGTGTGGGGGCAGTGGAGATTAGTTTGTAATTGTAGTTGGATAGAATGTTGATGAAGCGGATGGAATCTGTGGAAGAGGGGCGGTCTAGGCGGATATTGAAGTCGCCTAGAACGAGTGAAGGGATTGAGGACAAAGAACAATGAGAAAGGAGGTCAGCGAGTTCGGTAAAAAATAAGGCTGTATGAGCTGATGAACCAGGACGGTATACAATGGCGAGATCTAGAGTGATCGGGTTAGAATAACGACAAGTGAGCAATTCAAAAGAGCAAGGACTTAAAGGGGGATTGATTTTGCGAAGAGACGCTGGGTGACGCGCGAATGCGATGATGCCGCCATGATTAGAGGATTTAGAAGGGCATGAGCTGAGGGGGCGGGCGGATTCGACTAGGGAGCAACAGGCAGAGAGCAGACGGCGAATGGAAAGGTCGTCGGAAACTGAGTGCCAGGATTCGGTGAGGCAGAAGAGATCGATGGATTGCTTGGTTAATAGGTTGATGATAAGATCGGATTTATTGAGAATATATCTAGTGTTGAGGAGACCGAGGCGGAAACCGTGTGCTGTGGCGAAAGAGACTAGTGGAGAAGACACATAGGAGAGATGGAGCGCCATCGAATTTTTGGACGGGTGTGGACAACTTGAAAATTTACGTCTATGTTTCGGATGGCGAGTGATGTTTCGCCGTTTTCCTCGCGACGGCGTTTTTCGATGCGGGCTGAAGAGATTTGAGCGATTTCGGAAGGGGCGCGATCGGGGAAAATTCGAGTGGTTGAAGATGACATGAGTTTGAATCGTTGAGAGAGGACAGAAGACGCGTGAGAGCGATGCTTGAAAACAATTTTTAGGATAGGGGGCTGGGAAGGATTAGATTGAGAAGATTTGTTTAGACGGATGAATGCGACAGGAGAAATGTCCTTGAAGGATGGTTTATCCGCAGGAACAATAGACGAGAGGATGGATCTGAAGGCGGAAACATCGTGGTCCAGACGAGCGTGTGGAGATAAGGAGTTAGAAGGCGTGATATTAGTAACAATGACGCAACGATCGCGAGAAGCAAAGCGCTTCCGTAAAGGAGGACGACTGACGTGAGTAGGTGAGATCACGATAGAAGAGCTGGCAGTTGATGATTTGGAGGGATTTGGTTTGACGACGGGAGACATAGAGGATAATGATAATAAAGAGGGTGGCAAGCGATGTGAGGAAAGGTTATGAGTGGAAAAATAGTGGAGGTTGGTGGAGGTGATTTTGATTGATGGATGCAAGTTATTGAGAAACGAGACGGGAAGGACGGGACGTGGAGTGTCGGGGAGTGAAGATGACATTGAATGAGAAGTGTATATGGTGGCAGGGTCGGTGGGTGGAGAAAGGACATTAGAAACGACGGGGGTAGTTTGAGTTGACGTGTTGGATGTTGATATGTGCTTATTGGAAAGGTTGCAGATTAGTTTGTTGGCACAAAAACCACATACGAAGTCTTCTTTAGCCTTATTCTTGTCGCAAGTGATTGTTGTCCAGACGCTGCAGTCGTGTATCGAGCACTGTACTTGCAGTTGTCCATAGTTGGTGTCGGTCTTAGTTGTTTTCTTACGTCCACCCATAAACGATGGTTGCCGTCGATTGTTGTCGTCGATGGTTGTCGTCGATTGTTGTCGTCGATGGTTGTCGTCGATGGTTGTCGTTGATGGTTGTCGTTGATGGTTGTCGTTGATGGTTGTCGTCGATGGTTGTCGTTGATGGTTGTCGTCGATGGTTGTCGTCGATGGTTGTCGTCGATGGTTGTCGTCGATGGTTGTCGTCGATGGTTGTCGTCGATGGTTGTCGTCGATGGTTGTCGTCGATGGTTGTCGTCGATGGTTGTCGTCGATGGTTGTCGTCGATGGTTGTCGTCGATGGTTGTCGTCAATAGTTGTCGTCGATATTGTAAGTAGTTAATGGGTATCAAGATAGTTTAACTAGAGTTAAATATACCTAGAGTAGATAGACTACTCTAGGTATAAGTACATTGTGTTTAGTTTGAATTATACCATCGGGGATTGACATTCTATCTTCTTTGATAGCGAAATAGCCCATAAAATGGGAAGCTACATCAGTTGGGGAGGTCAAGATTGACCCATTGTCGGCCACTAGGTATGAACAATCTGTCGAGTGTATAGGACGTGGAAGTATACTTTTGAAAGCCAGCCAAGGATTGTTATGAGTGGAGCGGCATATATTTGAGATGAAACTGCGTTTTTTCTGTTTTTTTTTTCAGAATAGAAACCGTATTCCTGCAATGACGGTAGTGTTCAAAAGAAAGTTCCCCTTTTTTGTACGCATGGAAACATCTATCACGGTGTTTGATTAGAGCAAGCAATTCCGCATCTAACCATTTCGGATGTAGTTTTCGTGTACGATTCTGACGTATCGGAGCAAAATAGAAGAGAACACAATGTAATGTGGTCTTAAAGTGATCCCAAGTTTCTTGAATGCCTGCTTTCGATGGGTCGGACCAATACATACAGGAAATTATACTGCGCACGATATCATAGTCGATATTAAAAGGATTCGACGTTTTAACCGTTTCGACATATGGTCCGAATGCGTTAAATTCTATTGAGATGGTAGAGTGATCGCTTGATTTTAGCGGAGGTCCGTATTTGATGCTTTTTATCATATACGTTTCACTCGAAAAGCAGAGGTCAATAATTGAAGAGTTATTACCCCTGTGACGAGTATCCCTGTGAACATGTTGGACTAAATTCTCGCCTTTGTTATGATTACGGCTTTTCTTCCCCCTCCGTAGCTTGGTTCGCCTTATATCTATCCGACCGTTCCTTTCGCGTCTGTTCTAATTCATCATCCTCCCCTCCCATCCCTATTTTTTGCGGGGTTCCACAAGGTTCAGTCCTAGGTCCCCTGCTTTTCTCTCTTTTGCTTGGCGATCCCTCTCCATTTATCAAACCTTACTCCTTTAACGTCATGCAATACGCAGATGACATTCTAATCTATGCTCATGCACCTGCACATCGCATACACGATATCGGCATTTCTGCCTCCAACTGTCTTTCTTCTATCTACAAACGTCTCTCCAATCTCCATCTCGTTCTAAACGCCGAAAAGTCCAAAATAATGTGGATCCTTCCCCGTAAACCAAGCATATCTCCTCCCATTGTATCTTTTGCCTCATCGATCATCCCTATAGTCCACAATCTCACTTTCTTAGGCTTCCATTTCGATGATCACCTTTCCCTTAAACCCTTCGTCCGTGACAAGGTCCGCTCGTCTAACTTAATTCTTCCGTGACATCTGCCGTATCCGCCCCCTTATCGACTTCCGTTCTTGTATGTCTCTTCTTTCATCGCTTCTTTTCCCTAAAATCGATTACTGCCTTAGCCTTTTCGCCAATTCTCCAAAATCCATCATCCTACCCCTACAACGAATAATCAACACCGCCGTTCGAGTGCTCTTTCGTCTCCGTCGCTTCGACCACACATCCACATATTTTGCCCAACTCTCCTGGCCCACCATCCACATCCGCATCAAACTCCGCCTTCTTCTCGTTACTTTTCGTCTCATCGCTGTCGGCTCCTCATCGTTCATCAATCTTATTTTCTTGGACGATACTCGTCCCACCTCGCTATCGCTTCGTTCCTGTCATACCCTCTTACTCCACGTTCCTAATTACTCCAACAACTACGGTCTCCGATCCTTCCTCGTCGCCGCCTCACTCGCCTGGAATCAACTCCCTCTCGACGTCCGCCGCGCTCCCTCCTTTATCACATTCAAACACCTTCTCCGTTCACACCTTCTCGACACCTGATTCACAGTTTTGTTTTGTTGTGGTCATGTAAGCGTGCGCTGGCACGCATTTGTTACGTTAAAATAAATCCTTTTTTAAATGTAGATCATTTATCGTGTTTAAAAGCAGTAATGATTCGGGATCACATCCAGGAAGAGGAACGTAATCTATCCAATCAATTCGCGGCATGTTAAAGTCTCCTAATAAAATAACTTTTTGACCCTTGAATGTATTTTCAGTTATTGAGGATATAATCGACCGGGTTGGAGCGAATGGGGGCGATAGAAGACACCTAGAGAGAAAAATATATTTTTATGGTCTGCTACAGAAACCCAAGCGTATTCACAAAGACTTGATTCATCGCACTCAATTGACATAACACGAGTTGTAAGAACTTCTCTAGCATATATGATCACTCCGCCACCACGGCAAATTTGCCGATCTGCTCGGATTATGGCGTACCCATTGATGGAAATTTCTGAATCTATGATGTGTGGTTTTAACCACGACTCTGTAAAAACAAGTATTTCAAATGAGGTGCTGTTAACCAAAATGAGAACTTCGTCCATTTTATTGATGAGACTTAAGACATTCGAATATAAGACCCGGGAGGCATGTGTGGAGTGTACTGGGTTCGGAATACTCGTATCTCTTTTCGACATTTACTGTCACTTCTTGGGTAGTTTCGTTGCGACACAAAGACTTCGCAGCTCCCCGATGTTTCCACCGTTGCCAATGGAACGAATTCAGAAACGAGTTGAAGTCCTGCGTCGCACTACACGAAAATTTATGACGGTGAGGTTACTTTCGCCGTTAGCTACTCTGTTACTAAGTTCGCTCTTTGCTTGTTTCAGTCGAGTTCTGTCATCGATCGAAAGATCTCTGCGAAGGATCAATCCAGTACCTGCAAGATGATAACCGTATTTTAAAGCTAATGTACACATATCGGGCGTTGCTAATATGACCTTTAGAAGGCGTGGACAGTTATCTGATATTATTTTCCCCAGTCTATAAAGGTGGAGAACTCTGAATTGCTGCAGCTCAGTAGGGGAACAGGTGTGTAATAGCTCAGAGAAGAAGGATTGTACAGCTTTGACGTCATGCTGTACACGTAAATGGTTGTTAGTAGCAGATGATTCCCTTATATTAGCTATGATTAGACACTGTGATCTATCATAAGTCCGGCGAATAGGGGCAGTTAATGAGTTGTTTAGGGAGACTGAATTGGAGTAAGAATTTGTAGATTTAAGTCGCAATTCAGCTTATTGTAAAGAACTCGGAGGTCCGCTACATGATGTTACAGATACAAACGAATTTGTGAAATCATGTGTTTTCTTTTCGTAGCTCAGAGTGTTCTTGTCTAGATCTACACATTTTTCAGGTGAAGTTTGAAAAGGATCCATTTAATTAAATTCATTAACATGGATTCAATTAAATGAATATGTGTGATGCGTCAAAAAAAAACAAATTTTTACAATAAAACGTATATTAACTATTGCTTGAGTAGCGTACTCGCAACACGAATCTTATGTAGTGGCAAGACAAAAATTATGATATGTTCAATCGATTTAAAGAATTATAGTAACTTATCATTAGTAGAAAAAATTTTATGGATGGATAATAAATAATATACTTTGTATTAGAATAATATACTTTGTATTATAATAAGATACTGGATAATCAAATTTAATCAGAGGAAATACGTCATCAGCACGTTCTCTGCCTTGCTGCTATGTTGGATCGAAGAATAGGGGACGAAATCTGATAACATAGCAGTTCCTCTTGATTACCTCTATTCTTTATTTGAATACATCCCCTGTTATTTATTAGTCAATTCATAAAAATTGACTTTTATTTTAAAATGCATTAAATCCAGGAGTTAGGCATTAAATCCGGGAGTCTTTTAAACGGCTTTTTAGATTTTAATAAATTAAAAGTTTAAAATAATTTAAAACTTTAATTATTATTAAAGTATCTTAGCAATAATAATTAAATGAAATATATAATAATTAAATGAAATATTTTAAAAGATACAAAGCATGTTATGTTACGAATACCAATTATCGAGCTTTATAGTATATACAGCAGCATTTCTATTTTGTATACTACAGTATTTATCATTGGTAAATTATAATTTTAGCCATAAATACTATTTGTATTAATTTTATATCACTAAAATTATAAAATAATTTTTTATAATTATCATAAATATTAGATAATAAATATCTAATAAATAATTTCATCTAAAATTAAATATTAGATAAAACTATCAAAAGTTAAATCTATTTGGACCCATATTTATATTGAAAATATCCATTTGTTTCTTTATAGTTTTATTAATTTATAGGAACGAAAAATTAGTTATATACCAAAACATCAAATAATATTTCTATAGCTCCTACTATCATCTTCAGTTCCTGAAGATGATTACAAAAACTATCGAAATATTATGTAAATTTTTGTAATAAAACTAATTTTTTCGTTCCTATAAATTAATAAAACACATTTTAATATTCAAACCGGATAGTGATATCTATCATATTAGATAAACACTGCATTAAATCCATCAAGTATATGAATTAATATACTTTCATGCTTTTAAAGACCTGAGACAAATTGACATTTTCAAATATATCATATTATCTAGAGACCTAAAATCTACAACCATTGCTTGTTTGAAGTTCGTATATTGCCTTTCCTTTCATCGCTATAAAATTTCAAATTTCTTTCAAAAAAATTCTTTGTAGCATTGATCTCTTAGCCATCTAACTACGCAGTAATATAACTTTATTACATCCTGCTTCAACAAATTTCAAAAAATCTTGTATCTGGAGATAAGTTAGTACATTTAGTACCCAATAAATTACATGTACTGCAGAATGAAATGTGAATAAAGTTTATATCTCGAATCTTGCTGTTTGATGTTGACTCTCTCTCAACTGCATGGTTATGATCGCTCACTTGTTTCACGGTCCGTAGTGAGCGACGAAGCCGGAGCTAAGTCTAATTAAATCATCTATCTTTGTAGTTTTTTGAAACATCAGATTTTTAATAACGATTTTATCTATTCCTCCTAATAAGAATTTGTATAGAGTCTGACATATTATACTCTCGTCCATCGCAAAACAGAAATATAGAAAATACAACGGCTTAGCCGTAAGCTCCTCACGCAAGCTAGCACCCAAATCTTTTCTGCGTAATGTGCATGTTCTACAAAGCACACTTAAATCATTTTATCTCTTTTGTGCAAACTTCTTTTGTGATAACTAACACAAAATATTTTTGTAAGTTCATTGTCATTAAATAGACCCCATGCTTTGCTATTATGCTTGATACTTTTTAGCTGGCGTGAACAGCTGATTCGAGTTTGTTTTTCACAACTTTAAAAAAATCTACTCATTTTCGAGTGGCATTTTCAAGTTATCATTTCTGATTTTTATTTTTTCGATGAATACTGTAATCATAATCTTGCATATAGACTAATACTAAACATTGTCCGTATTTTTAGAGTTATTATATCATTAAGACCAAAACTTTTGTGCCTGTTTGAGCAGTTACAAAATATTAAATTGAGTGTTAATAATTGAAGATGCTCGAATTTCTAGAATACCAAGGAGAATACTAATATTAATTAGATATATAATAGTTTTTACTTGCAGATTATTATTTCGGATTACGCTGTTTGGTGCTCAGTGCGCAAATACAAGCAGAAGCAGAGCTTACTAACTCAAATAAAGTATCCACGCTGCTCTGACTAAAGTATCCACGCTGCTCTCTCACTCCCCGGTCTCCATCCTATCCCACTCTGCCCAGTCTACACTCATCCTTCCGGAACTCTTTCATCTTCTCCCTGTCTCACCTACAGAAGTATCATCTGTCCTCATGTCCTTGCCCAACAAAACCTCACCTGCCGATCCCCTGCCTACCCACATATTAAAATCTATATGCTCATCGATATCCCCATTTATCACAACCTTGTTTAACTCGTCCATCCGCAGTCGTATCTTCCCTTCACACTGGAAATCCGCAATCGTTCGTCCCCTCCTTAAGAAACAATCGCTCGACCCCTCCCTTCCTTCTAGCTATCGCCCCATTTCACTACTCCCTACTCTTTCAAAGCTCTTAGAACGCCTCATCTTAATACAAATCAACGCTTATCTCTCCTCATCCAATCTGTACCCTCCATTCCAATCCGCTTTCCGCTCTAATCACTCGACATAAATCGCATGCATAAAAGTGTACAACGACTTACTCATTTCTCGAGACAAGGCTCTATATAGTGTTCTCATCTCCCTCGACCTCTCCTCCGCATTCGACATTGTCGACCACTCCGTTCTCCTTTCTCGCCTTCGTTATGATTACGGCTTTTCTTCCTCCTCCGTAGCATGGTTCGCCTCATATCTATCCGACCGTTCCTTTCGCGTCTGTTCTAATTCATCATAATCCCCTCCCATCCCTATCTTTTGCGGGGTCCCACAAGGTTCAGTCCTAGGTCCCATGCTTTTCTCTCTTTTGCTTGGCGATCTCTCTCCATTTATCAAACCTTACTCCTTTAACGTCATGCAATACGCCGATGACATTCTAATCTATGATCATGCACCCGCACATCGCATACACGATATTGGCATTTCTGCCTCCAACAGTCTTTATTCTATCTACAAACGTCTCTCTAATCCCCATCTCGTTCTAAACCCCGAAAAGTCCAAAATAATGTGGATCCTTCCCCGTAAACCAAACATATCTCCTCCCATTGTATCTTTTGCCTCATCGATCATCCCTATAGTCCACAATCTCATTTTCTTAGGCTTCCATTTCGATGATCACCTTTCCCTTAAACCCTTCGTCCGTGACAAGGTCCGCTCGTCTAACTTAATTCTCCGTGACATCCGCCGTATCCGCCCCCTTATCGACTTCCGTTCTTGTATGTCTCTTCTTTCATCGCTTATTTTCCCTAAAATCGATTACTGCCTTAGCCTTTTCGCCAATTATCCAAAATCCATCATCCTACCCCTACAACGAATAATCAACACCGCCGTTCGAGTGCTCTTTCGTCTCCGTCGCTTCGACCACACATCCACATATTTTGCCCAACTCTCCTGGCCCACCATCCACATCCGCATCAAACTCCGCCTTCTTCTCGTTACTTTTCGTCTCATCGCTGTCGGCTCCCCATCGTTCATCAACCTTCCTTTCTTAGACAATACTCGCCCCACCTCGCTATCGCTTCGTTCCTGTCATACCCTCTTACTCCACATTCCTAATTACTCCAACAACTACGGTCTCCGATCCTTCCTCGTCGCCGCCTCACTCGCCTGGAATCTACTCCCTCTCGACGTCCGCTGCGCTCCCTCCTTTATCACATTCAAACACCTCCTCCGTTCACACCTTCTCGACACCTGATTCACAGTCTTTTTTGTTGTGGTCATGTAAGCGTGCGCTGGCACGCATTTGCTACGTTAAAATAAATCCTTTTTTTAAATAATAACTTCCCTGTCATCGATACTATCGTATTAGCATATCCTGATGGATTGTTTCGTGAACTTTGAGACGAAATAATTTTGAGTACTTTGTTGACTGAAATGCTAAGGCCACCAGCAATTCCAGAGGTATAAATCTCACATGTTAGCAGCACCGAATTCATTCACTATATATTCTGATAGCTTCCTAATACAATGTAACATTTATATTTTTCGTGTTCGCCATTTGCATGATGTAGTACATTATGACTAAATCAGTAGTGTCTGATGGTTATGGTAATTGATGCCTGATTTAGGCATCATCATTACCTTAAAGATGAAACCACCATAATCACTTATTTGGATAAATTCTAAATCCATCTTTATAGTATCTTAAATATTTATCTTAAATTTTTGTTTTTAAAAAATACAATTATTTTATACACAAGAAAAGTTTTTGATTTGAGGAGATATACAATAATATATTTTAATGACGGTGTACACTTTGCTATACTTGAATGGAATGTTTAAGTGGTCATCATCACTTTTATATTACATATATTTAAAAATGATTCTGAATTATTAGAACAGTTTACAATATTATCCAAAATATATGGACTTTTCTGTGAACACGCAAAGAACTTAATGATTTTAAAAGGATTTCTTCGAGGTTTTACTAATTTGTGCCTAGAATTGAAGCTCGTACCTTATAGTGTACACTTGAAACTCGTGAATTTAGATATCGTAAGAAACATGGATGATGCTAGATTTGATAAGCAATATGTTGATATGAAAATTTGATATGAAAATAAACGATGAATTTCCAATCGAGTGCGTATCGATAAATGATAGGTAGGTTGTCAAAGTAATTCATTCTCGGTGGTTACACATTGGATAAAGTTGCAAAAAATGACTAAACGACGGGTGGACTAATCCTTAATTTGAATTGTCTTCGTATCATTTTTATAACTTTTGTTTGAGCGAGCAAAACAGCCATTTTTGGTTAAAACTCATATAAATGATAAATGATAAAACAAGGATTTAGCACAAGCGTATTTGGCCCAACTGCTATGTTGGGTCGAGGAATAGGGGTCGAAATCTGATAGCATAGCAGATTACCTCTAATAATTATTCTAATACAACACCTGTTATTTATTAGTCAATTTATAAAAATTGACTTTTAGACATAGTTGCGTGCAAGTCTTTGATTAGATAGTTGTATTGATCACTCATTATAGACTTGCGAAATACAGTTTGAATCGTTTTTATTGGAGCTTTCGACCAAACGGTCCTTGTCAACAGATAAAAAATAATTTTATTTTTTAATAATTTTTAATTCAGTTTGATTTTTTATCTGTTGACAAGTACTGTTTGATCGAAAGCTCCAATAAAAACGATTCAAACTGTATTTCGCAAGTCTATAATGAGTGATCAATTGACTTTTATTTTAAATTTAAATTTTAAATTTTAACTTGAAATAAATATATATTGTATAGCATCTTTATTAATTATAATTTATTTATATTTATAATTATTAATTATATTTATTTTTATATATCGTATTAAATACGTATACTCAGTTATCTGATCTGTTTGTCTCTATGGGATTTTGGATTCAAGCATTCCATTTTCACTATAGAGAATTTAGGTGCTGTCTGATAGTGTACGTTCCAATATCACTATTTAATATCATTTTTAAAAAAATCATTATTACAAGACAACAAAATTGAAATCAGTAGGAAAGCGTAGGATGCCAATAGTAGATCTTGACATTTACAGTGTAGCTGAAACAGCTCGCATTAATTCAAAAGAGATGCTTATTATAAAACGGTCACCTTGAATCTTGCCTGCCACAAGAATCAATGCAATATTTTAATAAAATTAATGCGTAAATTTTAACACCCCAAAAAAATGAAAACCACTAGTTGAACAAATTTACAGCGTTTTCGGGTTCTCTCCGCTCGTATTTAGCTATCTTGCGTTTTTTATGTTACTTGAATTCGGTATGTAGAATTATGTTTGTATATGATTGAGCTAATTTTTTAAAAATGCAAACGTTGGAGAATGTCTGCTTCAAATGATTGCCACGGAGCCTTATTTCAATCGGAACTATTGCTGAAAAATGCAAATGTGGAAGAACGTAATATCGTAAAGCACGTCACGTAACTATTCATTCGATTAAAAGCATTTTGAGACCAATTGCCAAGATACTCTTATTAAGACTGGATTTTTAAGCTTTACAAATCAAAGAAACTGTTTACTCTAAACAACCATGATGTAAGGCAGCCAATTGATAAACACCAGCGAGTCCTGCAGATCAAATCGAATTCATTTAAAAAGCTTTGCTAGCAATAACTCTTTTTACTACAAAAATAACGTTTCGTTTATCAACTAATCTACATACAATAAACTCGTTCAAAATATGGACTAGTTTATTTGGTGCCTACTAGAATTTTGACCGTAGCGAGAGCATAGGTAAGTTTGTTAATGATAATGTCCTTCAGGTTTCCGATATCTAAGGTCGTTTAACTCATACTGATTACAAAATATCGCCGTGTTTAAGATAATTTGTTAATATATATGACCGCTTACCATCCTATAATAAAAACCCCTAAACGTTTCAACAATTGTATTACATTCTCATAATAATAATCACTTGAAGATAAATGACTTTCCTGTGCATCTTTATAATGTTGTAATAAAGGCTCTACAGTGTTGTGAACATTAGAAACATTTCGTCAGTAGGCAAGAATTATGGAATTTCTCATAGATTACATAATACTGCCGTAAGTCTGAATGTATTCAACCTTATTAACATGATCAACACAACTTTCATTTTGATGATGCTTCCGAATATTAAATATTCTTTGACGCGGTAATTAAAATAATAGGTATTCTTAACAAAATACATTATTGAATAAATAACGTAAGCAAGATAAGTCAGACTTCTTTCTAATTTTATCTCTTCATTCATATAATCTCCATTGTAAACTTTACGGCCTCGTGTCCAGAGGAATCTGAGCCCCCGAATGCACCAGCGCGCCGCTCTCAGAGCGAACCATTCGGGGTATCTCACCCCTAAGAGTCCAGTCAATGTAGACTATGGTCGGTAATCTCAAGATATGCAGTTTGAGAAACCTTATCCATTGCTCTGGGGGACGTCTTCTTGCAAAGAAGACTAATCCCGAGATTGTCCAGATACTTCCAAGGCGTACTTGGGGCATGTTCTTTTAATGACATATGCTTGGCCCGTTTTAGGGCCAACTAGCTCTATTCAGGATACGTTTGAATCTATTTAAATCCGCTTTCGCTGACTAGTTTACCGTAATGGTGCACCCTAGATATCTTACTCAACTTGTGAAATAGAGGAGTGGTTGGTTGTTCATTATGGAAGAGAGCAGAGAGGGGGGGTAATCTCTTGAACTTTTTTCTTTGTCGCAGGGGCGCCATTAAAGATAACCACCTGCGATTTAGATGAGTTGAGAATAAGGTTGGATAAGGATAATAATAATACAAATAATACAAATTTATTTAATGTGGCAAATGCGTACAAGCTGTACGCTTACAAGTCCACAAACAAAAATGAAAAAGTCAAGCGGATAAATTGTTAAAATGGGATCGGATTTGTCGTTTGAAGCACCGCAGGGAAGTTGATTGGCGTATATGAATGAGTAGATGATTCCACGATAGACGAGCAGCCACCAGGAAGGAGCGGAGTCCAAAGAAGGTAGAGTAGTTTGAGACATGTAAAAGAAGGGAATTACAGGAACGCAAGGAACAGTAAACAGGACGAGAATTATCAAGAAAAGGAAGGTTGAGAAATGAAGGGGTATGAAAAGTTACAAGGCGGAAAGCAACGATAAGAAGACGAATTTGAACACGACAATAAATTGTAGGCAAATCGAGAGAAGCAAGATGGTAGGATGTATGATCAAAACGACGAAGACGGAGGAGAATTCGGACAGCTGCGTTGACGATGCGTTGTAGGGGAAGAAGAGTGGATTTAGGTGAGTTGGAAAATAGACTAAGACAATAATCGAGTCTAGAAAAAAGGAGATATGATATGAGAGTCATACAAGAAGGGAAATCGATCAATCTACGAACTTGACGGAGGTTGCGGAGTATCAAGGTAGATAAGCGTACTTTATCTCTAACGAAAGGTTTAAGTGAAAGTCGGTTGTCAAAATGGAAGCCTAGGAAAACGAGATTATCAACGACAGGAAGAATTGTAGAATTTAATGATACGGAGGGAGGTTCGAAGCCGAGGCGTCGAGGTAGGATCCACATAATTTTGGATTTATCAGGATTCAGAGAAAGGCGAAGGGAAGAAAGATGATTGGAAATTGAGACAAGACAGTCCGAAGCGGAAACACTAAGATCGTGAATACGATAAACAGGTGCATGAGCATAGATGAGAATGTCATCAGCATATTGCATAACATGGAAGTTAAATTTATGAGAAATCGAAGACAAATCACCAAGAAGAAGAGAGAAAAGTATAGGGCCTAATACGGAGCCTTGTGGAACACCGGACGGAATGGACGAAGGATGAGAGAGAAGAGTTAGAATATACGCGAAATGTACGGTTTGATAGATATGAAGAAAACCATGATACAGTGGGTAAAGAGAAGCCATAATCATGACGAAGGCGATGGAGAAGAATCGAGTGATCGACGATGTCAAAAGCAGACGATAGATCAAGAGAAACTATGACACTACATAATTTATGATCGCGCGATATGAGTAAGTCGTTATAAACTTTAAGACAGGCAATTTCGGTAGAGTAATTAGAGCGAAAAGCGGCTTGGAAGGGAGGAAATAAGTTAGAGGAATAGAGATATGTATTAACTTGCTTAAGAACGAGACGCTCAAGGAGTTTAGAGAGGGTTGGGAGAAGTGAAATAGGACGGTACGAAGATGGTAGTGAGGAGTCGAGAGATTGCTTTTTGATGAGAGGACGAACAGTGGCGCATTTCCAGATGGAAGGAAATGTACAGCTACGGATGGACGAGTTGAACAATGTGGTTAGGAAGGGTAAGATAAAGGAGCAGATATTTTTAAGCAAGTGAGTGGGAATTGTGTCAGAAGGAGAGGTTTTATTAGGTAATGACAGCAGAACCGAAGAAACTTCATTAGACGAAACGGGAAGAAGGTGGAATAGTTCTGGGAGGGAAGTATTTAAAGAGAAGAGTTGGGTACAAGGATGCTATGGGTAGTAGGGAAAGTAAATTAGATAGCTTAGTTTGTAGATAAGAAGAAAATTCATCAGGATTTATATTACAAGGGGTAGATGATCGTGAAAGAATTGAGTTTAAGATTTTCCAATGAGATTTAGTGTTGGAAGATGACTCAAGTTGATTTCGCCAAAAGAGAGTACGTTTAGTACGTATAAGAATGAGATGTGAACGGCGTTGAGAAAAGTAGGAATCACGAAGATTTGAAGAGAGTGAGTTGGGGGAACGTTTAAGAAAGCGTTTATACATACGAAAAGAGTGTCGGAGGCGACGCTTAGAAATACTACAGTCAGAATCGAACCAGGGAGCATGGCGCAAGCGCTGGGAACGTCGAAGTGGACTAGGCAGAAGGTTATTGAGGATCGACGTAAGTTCAGAATCAAACAGAATGCAGAGATCATCGGGAGAGAGATAGTTAAGAGGAAGTGAAAAGAGTGAAGAATTGAGTAAGGCTGTGCAGAGATCAGGGATATCGAGAAGCTTCCATGGTCGACTTGGTGTAGATAAAGGTAAAGGCGGAGAAGGAGGATGGGGACGAGTAAGAGTAAGAGTGACAAGGAAATGATCGGACAAACCAGGATCAGTAATTGACAAGGATGTATAGTCATTGAAGCAGTTAGGAACATCAATGATGTCGAGAGCACCGCCGAAAATATGAGTTTGGCTTGTTGAAAGTAATCTATAGTTAAAATCAGAAAAAAGATTAGTTAAAGTGATAGAGTCAGAGTCAGCCGTGCGATCAAGACGAATGTTAAATTCACCGAGAACAAATGAAGGAGTATAAGACAATTTACAGTGAGAAAGAAGATCTTCAAGCTCGCTAAAGAACATACGTGAGGGGGCAGCTGAGCCTGGACGGTATACAATCACAAGTTCCAGAGGGAAAGGCGTTGATAATCTGCATATGAGTAATTCGAACGAAGTGTAACGGATGTTAACGTTGATTTTACGTAAAGACATTGGGTGACGAGCAATGGCAACAATACCGCCATGGTTAGACGCAGTAGATGTATGAGATGTAATTTGACGAGCTGATTCAACTAGAGAACAACCAGAGCGACATAGACGACGAATAGCAAGATCGTCGGAGTCAGAGTGCCAGGATTCGGTAATGCAGAGAATATCGATAGATAATTGATCGAAGATATCGAGAAGCATATCAGCTTTATGAAGAATGGAGCGAGTATTGAATAGACTAAGACGAAAAGTATGCTTAGGAGCGAGATCGACTAGCGAATAAGACAAGGGGGAGAGATGGAACGCCATCGAATTTTTGGCCTTGTGTGAAGAACGTGAAAATTTCCGTTGATTTTACGTATAGATAAGGATGACTCGCCGTTTGTTTCACGTCGATGTTTTTCAATGCGAGCTAAATTGAGCTGGGCAATATCAGAAGGGGAGCGGTCAGGAAAGATACGGCAAGTAGAGGAAGTGGTAAGAAGTTTAAAACGTTGGGAGAGTACCGAAGAGGCATGTGAACTATGTCGGAAAACGATTTTTAAGAGTGAAGGACTGAGATGATTGGATTTAGTGGATTTGTTTAAACGAATAAAGGATACAGGAGCGATATTATTGAAGAGTGATGGGTTATCATCAGGTAGAATGGTTGCTAAGATAGACCTGAAAGCAGATACATCATCATCGAGGCGAGATTGTGGAGAAGCAGATTCGGAAAGCTTTAAGTTTGATATGATTATACAGCGATCGCGCGAAGGAAAACGATTTCGTGGAAGTGGTGGACGGACAGAGCTGGTAGGAGTCGAGGTAGATGAGCAGATAGAAGTGGAAATGACAGGGGTGCTTGATAAAGAATTAATATTGGTTGGAGCAAGTGTGACAGGAGCGGGGTGTTGAATCGGTTGATCAGAGATGTGACTGGATATGATTTTAAATGAAGGATGTAAATTATTTGGAAGTGTTACGTGGGAGGTAGAGTAAGGATAATTAAAATAGGTTGGGGCATGAGTGACAGGAATGGAGTGTTGAATCAGTTGATCGGAAATGTTACTGGAAATGATTTTGATGGAAGGGTGTAAATTATTGAGAGGTGATACAGGAGAGGTCGAGTAAGGAGTACGTGAGGAGAATAAAGAAGTTTGAGATTTATTTAGATTGGGGGAGGAATAGGAAAGAGGAGGTACGAGATGAAAAGCTTTACCGTTAGCATTGTTAGAATGAGAAAGATTAATGGAAGTTTGGTACGTAGTTGAACGAGGAGTGTGTGAGAGAGTAGGTTCAATAATGGGATTATATGATGCGAAGTCAGGTGTTGATGCGAGGGAAACATCTTAAACAGCATTGGTCTGAGTGGTCGTGAGTGATACTGGAGTAGATGAGCAGGATAACTGTAGTAGTCGTACTGATGTACAAAAACCGCAAGTGAAATGTTTACGTTTATACACCGAGTGGTCGGATATTTTAACACGAACAAGTGTCCATACATCGCAATCTTTGGAATCGCATCCAAATTCAAAGCTGGTATAACCATCATTGCATTCCGATGTGGAAGATTCTTGATCAGGAACAGGGATCTGAGATCGCGCTTTTTTAGGCATGACCTTTTGTCGATAGATTGAGCTCAATCCGCGAGCGTAGCGAGCGGAACTGACAGGAATAATTGTATGTTTATTAGAAACCAAAATTTGTTAAAGGTAATATTAGAAACCAAAATTTGTTAAAGGATAATTGATCTTTTAATCTTGAATCGAAGCGGATGATGTCCGAAACTACATTTTTGCTCCTACGTCCAGAAAACAGGGATATGGTATCATTAGGATATATTACCAGATGTTGATCGCGTTTTAATATTTTGAAAAGTTCAATGGAGGTATCAAGATATAAGATAGGAGAAAGTGGGGAGCTTTGCGGCACGCCTGTAATAGGGTAGAACTGTCGAGCATCAGGGTCATCTTTATAAAATAACGGCTTATTGTATATCAGTATCTGCACCCTGTTAACAATTCTCGCAGGCAACCCGATGTACCTAAGAGAATAGATAACAAAGGGAATGGAAATCCGATCAAATGCAGCTGAAAAAAAACAAGGAAAACAGCGACAATGAGCTGATGATTGTTGTCCTGACAGCATTGATGCACCTCACCAACTGCCGAATAGATCAAGCAACCTTTGACAAACCCATGAAAACCTAATGGGATTAAATTACGACTATTTAGATGATCGCGGATTTTACACTCAATCGCTTTTTAGTGGATGGAGATGAGGGAGCTTTTAATCGAAATGGGCCGCAAATCTTTACGGCATAAAATCGATTTGTTTTTTTTGGTAAAAATATTCGTCGGCTAATATTGATGGCTGCAACATCGGATGTGGTGGCTAGTAACAGCGTAATGCCGATCTCCTTCCTCTGCCTGATTGCCAAAAGCTTGCAGACCTGAGTGAAGAATGGCGCATGGGATTTGGAGGTGACCGGAAGTGGCCCAGGAGTTTAGGATATATGTAAAAAATAAATTCCTGCCCCTGAAGAGTCCCCAAGGCGGGAATAGTTGGGGAGATTGAGTGTCTCTATAATTATGTAGGGATAGTGACTCCGCTAAAACTTTGTCAAGGCATATACCACCGATCCAATCCAAAGCTCTCTCTCCAGCAGACAAACTTCTCCATCTTGAATATATTCCAAAAGGAATACTGAGAAGGGTTAATAATACAAATTTATTTAGCGTGGCAAATGCGTGCCAGCTGCACGCTTACAAGTCCACAAACAAAAAATGAAAAAGTCAAGCAGATAAATTGTTTAAATGGGATTGAATTTGGCGTTTGAAGCACGGCAGGGAAGTTGATTGGCGTATATGAATGGGCAGATGATTCCACGATAGAGGAGCAGCCACAAGGAAGGAGCGGAGTCCAAAGGAGGTAGAGTAGTTTGGGACATGTAAAAGAAGAGAATTACAGGAACGCAAGGAACAGTAAACAGGACGAGAATTATCAAGAAAAGGAAGGTTGAGAAATGAAGGGGTATGAAAAGTTACAAGGCGTAAAGCAGCGATAAGAAGACGAATTTGAACACGACAATAAATTGTAGACAAATCGAGGGAAACAATATGGTAGGATGTATGATCAAAACGACGAAGACGGAGGAGAATTCGGACGGCTGCGTTGACGATGCGTTGTAGGGGAAGAAGAGTGGATTTAGATGAGTTGGAAAATAGACTAAGACAATAATCGAGTCTAAAAAAGGAGAGAAGATATGAGAGTCATATATGAAGAAAAATCGATCAATCTACGAATTTGACGGAGGTTGCGGGGAATCAAGGTAGATGAGCGTACTTTATCTCTACCGAAAGTTTTAAGTCAAACTCTGTTGTTGAAATGGGAGCCTAGTTGTTAGCGACAAGAAGAATTGTAGAATTTAATGATACGGATGGAGATTCCAAGCCGAAGCGTCGAGGAAGGATCCAAATTATTTTTGATTTATTAGGATTTAGAGAAATACGATGAGAATAACGATGCTTGAAAATTGAGGCAAGACAGTTGGAAGCAGAAACACTCAGATCGTGAATACGATAAACAGGTGTAAGAGCATAGATGAGAATGTCATCAGCATATTACATAACATGGAAGTTAAATGTATGAGAAATCGAAGACAAGACACCGAGAAGAGAGAAAAGTATAGGGCCTAATACGGAGCCTTGCCGAACACCGGACGGGATAAATGAAGGATGGGAGAGAGAAGAGTTAGAATATACGCGAAATGTACGGTTTGATAGATATGAAGAAAACCATGATACAGTGGGTAAAGAGAAGCCATAATCATGACAAAGACGATGGAGAAGAATCAAGTGATCGACGATGTTGAAAGCAGATGATAGATCAAGAGAAACTATGATACTACATGATTTCTGATCGCGCGAGATGAGTAAGTCGTTATAAACTTTAAGACAGGCAATTTCAGTAGAGTGATTAGGGCGAAAAGCAGCTTGGAAGGGAGGAAACAAGTTGGAAGAAAATAGGTACGCATTTACTTGCTTGAGAACAAACACTCAAGGAGTTTTGAGATGGTTGGTAGAAGTAAGATAGGACGGTCCGGATATGTTAGTGAGGGGTCGAGAGATTGCTTTTTTGATGATCGGACGAACAGTGGCGCATTTCCAGATGGAAGGAAATGTACGGCTACGGATGGACGAGTTAACAATGTGGTTAGAAAGGGTGAGATAGAGAAGCAGATATTTTTAAGCAAGTGAGTGGGAATTGGGTCAGAAGGAGAGGTTTTATTAGGTAATGATAGCAGAACCGAAGAAACTTCATCAGATGAAACGGCAAGAAGGTGGAATAGCTCTGGGAGGGAAGTATTTAAAGAGAAGAGTTGGTACAAGGATGCTATGGGTAGTAGGGAAAGTAAATTAGATAGCTTAGTTTGTAGATAAGAAGAAAATTCATCAGGATTTATATTACAAGGGGTAGATGATCGTGAAAGAATTGAGTTTAATATTTTCCAATGAGATTTAGAGTTGGAAGATGACTCGAGTTGATTTCGCCATAAGAGAGTACGTTTAGTATGTATAAGAATGAGATGTGAACGGCGTTGAGAAAAGTAGGAATCACGAAGATTTGAAGAGAGTGAGTTGGGGGAACGTTTAAGAAAGCGTTTATACATACGAAAAGAGTGTCGGAGGCGACGCTTAGAAAGACTACAGTCGGAATCGTACCAGGGAGCATGGCGCAAGCGCTGAGAGCGTCGGAGTCGACTAGGCAAAAGGTTATTGAGGATCGACGTAAGTTCAGAATCAAACAGAATGCAGAGATCATCGGGAGAGAGATAGTTAAGAGGAAGTGAAAAGAGTGAAGAATTGAGTAAGGCTGTGCAGAGTATTGGGATATCGAGAAGTTTCCAGGGTCTACTTGGTGTGGATAATTGTGGAGGCGGAGAAGGAGGATGGGGATGAGTAAGAGTGACAAGTAAATAATCGGAAATACCAGGATCAGTAATTGACAAGGATGTATAGTCATTGAAGCAGTTAGGAACATCAATGATGTCGAGAGCACCGCCGAAAATATGAGTTTGGCTTGTTGAAAGTAATCTATAGTTAAAATCAGAAAAAAGATTAGTTAAAGTGATAGAGTCAGAGTCAGCCGTGCGATCAAGACGAATGTTAAATTCACCGAGAACAAATGAAGGAGTATAAGACAATTTACAGTGAGAAAGAAGATCTTCAAGCTCGCTAAAGAACATACGTGAGGGGGCAGCTGAGCCTGGACGGTATACAATCACAAGTTCAAGAGGGAAAGGAGTTGATGATCTGCATATTAGCAATTCGAAAGAAGTACAACGGATGTTAGCATTAATTTTACGTAGAGACGTTGGGTGATCAGCAATGGCAACAATACCGCCATGGTTAGAAGCAGTAGATGTGGAAGAGACAATTGGACGAGCTGATTCAACTAAAGAACAACCAGAGCGACATAGACGACGAATATCAAGATCGTCAGAGTCAGAATGCCAGGAATTGGTAATGCAGACAATACCCATAGATAATTGATCGAAGATATCACGGAGCAGATCAGCTTTATGAAGATTGGAGCGAGTGTTAAAGCGAGCAATGCTCGCCCTATCTCTACTTAACTAAAATCTATATCTAGAGCTTTAAGTATTCTTTCGGAAGGGCATGTGAGTGAGGAGGGGTTATATAGAGAATAAAGTGGGATGCTATGTTCTTTGGAAAAATCGAGTAATGTCCTGGAGAGAGCGGATAGATCGCGTCTCCTGAAGGACTATAACACCTGCATTTCTACAAGATAGAAGGTTAAGGGTGGAAGCACCACCAAGTTCCATTGAATGATATTCAGTGAAAACGGTTCGTGATTACTTCCCATTGCGATAGTGGTTCCGGAGTGGGAAACCCCTTCTAGTTGGAACCAGAGGCGGGAATGTTGCCCTTCCCACTTTTGGTCTCAACAGAGAGTGTCATTTGCCCACGGTTATTATCTTCATTTCCCTTTGTACCCACCACTTCCCAACTTTTACCTTTAGAAAGGTGGATAGAGGACTTATTGTGAACAGAGACCCCCCGTTTTTATTTCGGGATGGTAGCTGTGGATCTTGGGGTGTCCTGTACATTGTTTTGATAAAAGACGTGAACAAGTCCTCCATGTTCTTGGTAGTTGCTTGACTTTTTACATCAATCAGTCTAATTATGTCTGAGTCAGACAACTTTTTGTTTGCATCTGCAAACGAATTGGAGAAGGTGTTGTTGAAAACGTTACAGTATTTCTTTTGATATTCTTTGAAGTAACGGCATTTGCGAGACCATGCAGTATGCTCCACACTGCATTTCGAGCATTGCGGGGGTTTATGCACGTTCCTTTTTTTAAATGATTGGGATCAGTCGAACAGCAAACCCTACAGGATGGGGAGATTAAAATAACTAGTAAATGTCATTGTACATGTGCAACCTTTACATTTGGTGGGTTCCTCGTCATACCCATAGCAAAGCATACGATTTATGGATTTACTCCCTAGCTATTTTGTGTCATTCTGATTTAATTTGCTTCCTGTCTTAAAATAATATAAAATTCACTTATTCGTCTTATTGTTGAATATTGTATCCCTGCAGTATTTCCATGTACATGTGGTGAGATGAATGATCTTGAAAATGTCCTCCGTAGGTTGACGAGATCGTGCCATTCCATCAGGAAATTGTCTTATAAGGACCGCTTGCACAATATAGGAGTTCCTTCAGTCCGTACTAGTATAGTGTCTTGATATTTTGTTTTAGGGATATGTTATTCGAGCGTGACGGATTCCCGGTCGACTGTATTCAGCAAAGCCAGCGAACTACTAAACGAGGTCACTCTCTTACTGTGAAGACCCTGCATCACGGCAAATCGGAAGACTATATCGCCTTTCTCATCGAGCAGTGAGGCTTTGGAACAAACTTACAGAGAATATCATCAACATATCAAATAGAGTGCATTTCAAGAAAACGCTAATTACATGGCTTTGCACAGATTCTAATTTCAATATAGTGTATCCGGATTAAGTTTTTGCTGACATAAAATTGGTTTTACCGTGAACAGACAAAACAGCTGCATGGCTATAGTCTTGTATGTTATAATAATAAATTATTTCCACCAATTAATTCAATTGTGGAAATAAAGCATTTATAAGTCTTAATTTCATAAACTGCAATGGAGCTCTGTGGTTGATTTTCCTTACAATTCTTAATTAGGTGGATTTACAAATTTAAATGACCGAAATCTGCAAAGATTGTTGAAATTGATTATTCGAGAACCGTATAGATATTGTTGTTTTTGAGCTTACTTAGTTTTGCGATATTCAGAAAATAAGCAAGAGTCAAGTACACTAGCTTAAGCAGACTTACTGATTTAATGATAAAATTGTAGAACTTTTCATGCCCTGTCGATAAATAGTGCCCCTATATAGTAAGGATCTTTTCATTTACTAGTGCTTAAAACCCTGATTGGTATGCTAACATTTTGGAACCTTATCTAAACATTAATCAGATGCATCCTTCCATTAGATACCTCTCACAAATTTTACATATCTACTTTGTTGAATAATTCTCTACAGTCATTATCGATTTAGGAGTTTTACAAAACAAAAATTCTTCTTTCACATATCATTTGTGCTCGAATAAAATGCGAAGTAAAGACAAATTAATGATTTACATTATTTTTCAATGGACATTTTTTTTAAAGTTTGAAAAATAATTATTACAAATTAGAGTAAGTATAATGAATGATCAGATTCTAAATTTTCACCGATCGGCAAGGATTTTGTAAGCTCCGGCTTATTACTGTACTTTTTAGAGTTATTTCTTTGTGATCGCTGATATTCTTCGCTATCATGTTCATGCGATCCATGAACTTATTAAGTTGAATTATAATCCAACTTTATTAAGTTGAATTATAATCCAACTTTATTAAGTTGGATTTACATTAACAATAAACTGTTAAATTCTGGATTTTATTATTATTTGAGACAAAATTTCATCGGGCATAACAACATTGCTTATTACAGTATTGTTTGATAACGATTCTTGATCTACTTCCTGGCAGTCCAAAAACTCAAAATAATCAATTTGATATATAGGCAGTAATAACGTATTGGATGACCTCCAATTGCATAATGTCCTTTATCAGCATGAATTTTTCTAAAGACGCCATAAGTTATCATCCCCGCATTGGCTTTGCAAAAATCATTATATGTGATCAAGCATAAATATATCTGGTTAAAGATCGAAATGTTCTGCTTTTATGCCTCTTTAGACGATTTTTCTTCCAATGGTTTTCAGGTTGCAGATGGCAGTACTTTTAAGCATATTATACTATGATTTAATTTTTCATTCTGTTTTATACAGAACTTAGTTTTAGAAAGAAATAATCATATTTCATCTTTTATTGAGTAATCATGAATAAAAAATCCACAAATACAAATTTTAAATTTATGCAAGGAATAATCCATATCTAGATGAGTTCGTCAACTATAAATTTATAAGATCTATTAAAAAGTTACTATGAAAGACGATCGCAAACTAGTACACTTCAATAAGAGAACAACTCGCTTAGACAACTTGTTTAAAAGCAAGTCAATAAAAAGCACAAAGGATTAAGTTTACATGATACAATGTAAAACATGCCACAAGGTTATATTGAGCATACAGGAAAACCGTTACGGTGCCGATATCTCAGCACCGTAAAAATATTTACACTCAATAAATGTAAGAGCCCTGGTTGAGTGTAGCATCTGGTAGAACCATATTATTGATTTTAACAGCGCACGAACGGTTCGATAATATAATAATTATGACCAAAATTTATATTGTAAATTTTATTTCTGTCAGTAGGTACTTTCAGATCAGTTGGATTCGAAAATTCATTAAAGTAATTTACATTACTCATTTGTCGATTTATTAAAAGTAATAACAGGAAATGGAGTGGCTGAATGAGCTGGCTGAATGAGGTAGCGTAAATGAGGTGGCTGAATGAGGTGACGTAAATTAGATGGCTGTTACATCTCACGTTTTGCGCAAGATGTAACAAAATGTTCATCGATAAAATCTGATTCTGTAAATATTTGCTTTATTTATCGCTCTCCTTTGGAATATTATGCCTAGTGAGCTTTACACAATACGTTAGTATAAAGAGGAACGATGCACGAGACACTCACGTGCTCTCGGTTGTCAATGCAGACTGTTGCGTTCGTCTAATCTATCTGACAGCATATGCATGATACGACAATTTTCAAGCAACGGCAACCACTTTACATTGTGTTTAAAAAGAACATCGGATAATTACATTCATCAATTATTATAAATTACTAAATAACCTCTCTCTCTGTAGCTTTCGAAATTGTTACTAAAATGTTCACTCCTTGAATTGTTTTTGGTCTGTTCAATATTCATTTCTGTTGTGTATAATGTCAGTGGGTGCGGTTTAGTGTCCGCGATAGGTAAAATTTGTAATTAAATCTATAACTAAAAATGCTGATTATCTATATCTGATTATCCAAATTGCAAAAATGAAAAGTCTCTTCATAGGATTAAAATTGTATAATTCGGTTTTAACGACCTCAACAATTATAACAGCTTTTTAGTCCATTTTATTATGATTAAAATTATAATCATAGTCCATTATCGTTAAAATATTTATGTTTAATAATGTAGATAAATGTTAACTTTTATTTATATTTTAATGAGTGTGACCTGCTGTATTACAAATAGAAATTAGTACCCATTACATTCAAAGTTTGGGGATCCTTTGTTACATTTTTAGGAGTATTCTGAAGTTTTATATTATTATACCTTATTTTGATATTAATTATACCAAAATATAATTGTATATATTTTAAACTAACCAGTTTTGCATGACAAAAGATAATTCCAGTTAAGATACTCGATACACCACTATATGTTAGTAAAATTAGACATTAATGATCTTTTATCCTAATTCTGATACAACGTCTGCTATTTATTAGTCAATTCATAAAAATTGACGTTTATTTTAAAAGTGATGACCTCTAATCCTTATTATGATACATCGTCTGTTATTTATTAGTAAATTCACAAAAATTGACTTTTATTTTAAATTTCAATTTTTTATTTTAACTTGATTTAAATTATATATAAATACCTAATTAGACATTGATGATCTTTAATCCTAATTCTGATACAACGTCTGCTATTTATTAGTCAATTCATAAAAATTGACTTTTATTTTAAAAGTGATGACCTCTAATCCTTATTCTGATAAAACGCCTGTTACTTATTAGTCATTTCACAAAAAAATGACTTTTATTTTAAATTTCAATTTTTTATTTTAACTTGATTTAAATTATATATAAATACCTACATTTGAGAAATAGATAACATAGCAGTTCATCTTGATGATCTATAATCCTTATTCTGATAAAACGCCTGTTACTTATTAGTCATTTCACAAAAAAATGACTTTTATTTAAAATTTCAATTTTTATTTTAACTTGATTTAAATTATATAAAATCTTATATAACAATTATTTATTATTTATAATTATTTATTATCTAATTATTAAATTTTGATTTATTGATTAAACATTATTATTTTAATTTATTTATTTATTATTTAATTTTATAATTATATTAAATACGTAGACTCAGTTAGCTGAATTGGTTAGTTAAAAGCATAACTTTTTAACAAAAATAGCAAACTACATTTGATCAATATTTGCTAGTATACATAAGGGCTTTCCATGGATTTCATTCGATGCACTTTTGTTTGTAGCTACCAAAATCACAGTCATCAATAACCGTTATTTTAATTATCCCTAGCTTCTTTTGATCGACAATGAAGTTTAACATCGACTCAAATGAAATGTCTAACAAAACAACATCATTAACAGCAACGACTCTTGTATTAGCTCTTAACCCAGATTTGTAACATGGTGATCTTTCATCCACATGTAGAATAAAGTGAGGTCCGTTCGAACATTCCTTGAATTTTACACCCATTTTAGATGCACCATCTAATCCAGCTATGGTATAAGTACGAGTTAACTGCGTGTTTACTAGTGCTAAAGTTGAAAAAAAAAATGAAATCAAAAACTAAATTTTTAATTTAAAATTTAGTAATTTTAAAATTTAACAAAAATTTAATAATTAATTTTTAGTAATTTAATTTAATTTAAATTTGATACAGAACAAAATCATGACATAATTTTAATCTAAAATATTTTTAATTCTATAGTTATTTTATATGCCAATATAAAATATTAGATACTATATTATGTGATTCGTGATTATATTATTTTAATGCAAGAATTATTTCAATTAATTTATTTTTGAAAATAATGAAATTATTTTACTATTTCAAGAAAATTATTTTAAATGTTAGCATTTACTTAAATTTGAGTTAACGTTAGCTTTAATGTTAGTTTAATTTATAAAACATGAATTCCGAAGTCAATATTTTGTCGTTAGAAAAATATCACAGTTATATTATAAAAAATATAATATAATATAAGTATAATATATTATATAGTATAATATTATGGTATAATATATAATATATAGTATAATATAGTATATTATATTTATATTAAATATAATATAAATATAATATAAGTCTGTTAAAAATTTTATTGATATCTTTTGTATCATAATATACTAATAATATTATACTAATAAATATCATAATATACATAATATAAATATAATATATTTGTATTATCTTACTCTATTTCCAAATTTGGTTGTTTTCATAATTGATCAAAATTCCTAAAAATTTTTATTACAATATTTATTTCAAAATAAGAAATCCAATTATTCCAATGTTCTTGTCTTCTCCAATTAATACATTTAGTTTATAATTTTTTGAATCATTATTATTGAACTTATTCTTCTGGTTGTGATACAATATTATCCTCACAGGTATTGCTCCTATTCTTGATACAGCAGGACGCTACTAATCAGTCTGGGTGGGTCTCATCAGCTGCTGACCCAGACCTACATTTCATGTTTCGACCCTTATTATATGCTTACTCCGTACAATGGTGCTGATCGTCTTTGAACTCAGGACGTCTGAATCTTGATTCAACGCTACATCTACTTGGCTGGCTGATCCAGTGGTGTAGATATGCATTGTTGTATATTACTTTGGGTAGCCAAGTTGAATCGTCCACGGAAACTGTTTGTTTATATCGTTGGATACCGCTTCCATAACGAGGATGAATAGTTAAGGAGACAGTGCAGACCCTTCATTAACTCCCACAGTGATAGGGAAATCATCCGTATATTCCACTGTTGTGCATATCTGACTTGTTGATCATTTGTATATTAATTTGACCCACTCGACAATTTCCTCAGGAACTTTGTGGTATCTCAAATGTGGAATTGTATAAATCCATATTTAATTCGCTTACTTAATCATTAATTTATTTTAAATTTAAAAATCCCTTATATTAGTAATTATTAAGTTAGCTCTCAGCTTTTACAAGTATTTTAGTTTCATAGCAAGCAACATTCATACAGTGGAATAATAAATTACATACCTTCCGGATTAAGCTTAAGTCTTCGAATTCTTAAGAATATAGCCCTAGATTTTACAGCTTCATTTAATATTTTTGTGACTTCACGGTAATCTCTTTTATCTATATATTGTTCATTTACCGAAATCAATTTATCATTTTCAATTAAGCCGGCTCTACGTGAAGGAGAAAACGAGTCAACTGTTTGAATGCGTAATTGAGAATTTAGCCGAATACCAATTGTTGGGTCAGTAGAATCCAAAACAATGAAAAAGTGCAGTATCTCTGAAATATATAATTAAATGTTAAACAAAACTGTGGAGCGTTACCTTCTACAAATGCTTTGGAATTATCTTTATTCTTATGAGCTTTCAATGACTTATCAATAGCAGATTCGGTTGATATTCGTTTTATTCCCAATATTAAATTATGTCTGTTAGCAGAAATTTCTTTAATTACCTAAAGATTAGTGATATTTACAATTTTTATTAAACAACGAAATTTTGCGATTTTTGTCATAAATTTATTTTAAATTCTTTCTGATCGTTTTCTCTTTGATGTAAAATACTTTTTGTTAAATGGAAACTAGTAAACCTTTTCAAAGTACGCACATTTCTGCCAATGCAAACGGCACTAAATAAGAAATAACGCAATCTAAGAACTTAAAGGTTGATTTCTAATATATTGTTAAATAGTTGGATTATAACTCTATATTTAGAGAAGCGGCGAAGCATTCGTACACCGTTTTAGAGCTTTTCACTATTTTAGCTATTTTCGTATTTGCATATGAATCGGCACTATTCTTCGAACATTTCAGTGCTATCACTTTATTAGTGCAGAAGCAAACGGACCGAGCACACCATTTGCAGATATTATAAAAGGGCGGAAAGAACCCTGTTCAATTTTGATAATGAGCTTTTCGTACTGCTATGTCTTCCTAATATCGTGGTAGTTTAAAGGAGACTATGGATTTTGATTGAATAGCGCATGATCATGAACAAGCTGACATCAATGTACGTTCAATAATTTTTATCATACAACAAACCATTACATGCAATCCCAGTCCGTGCCTTTAACTTGTCGTTGCTGTTCACTTAATTGATTAATCATTTGCAAAGATTAATCAAATTAAACAATCTCGATTTGCAACGAGATTAAACAGATTCCTAGATGAAACACATTTAGACCACTAAAATCACCAATAAATTTTAATTGACATCAAAAATAGGCTCAAAGACTAAATCGCCACATTGTTGACAATAGTTTCAATTCAACGAATTGAAAAACAAACCATTGCATGCAATGCCAGTTTGTGTTTCTCTTTGTCTCGTAGCTGCTTGTAATTCAAAATAAATATTAAAGGATACTAAACTTAGCTGCGATTTTATTCCTACACATTTGCAGACACACGACAGTGTTGATGCTAGTATATAACGGATCTCATTGTTCCTTATTAAACTCGTTACTCGTTATTTATAAATTTGTAAATATATAGGCGGGTAACATTTTTAAAATGAGAATTCTAATAAAAATAGAATAAGAAATAACTCGTTACTTGTCAGCCAAAATTGATAAACTATTCATGACTGCGTACTAAAGTAACCACGTAAAATCAGATGATGTTTGATTATTATATATATATATATTTCCATATTATCAAATTGTTGCACTGCTGCTGGGACCCTCACGGAGTACTCATATGTATTCATAAATATTAATACACCAGCTTTAATAGAGAGATATTAACTTTATTCAAAACGTTTCGCCATATATGGCTTTTTCAATCTAGAATTCAGTCACAAGTAACATTTAGTACAAACAAGCAAGAAAAAAATCTATGAACAGAATTTCTTTTCACTATATAGCAAAACTCCGTTAATATGGCTCCGCTATATTGATGACATATTTGCAGTCTGGGCAGATGACAGAGAGTCTTTGAACAAATTCCACTTGGCACTGAATAATTATGGACCAATGCATTTCACCTTAGACGTCACAGACACTGTAAATTTCTTAGGCACAACAATATGGTTTGAAAACGGCAAGTTAAATTCAACGATATATCAAAAGTCATCATAAAAAAAGTGTATCTACATCCAAGGAGCAACCACACTCCAAATCAAAAAAGGTCAATAATTTATGCGGAAGCCTTAAGAATACTCAGAATTTGCAGTAACAAGCAAGACGCAAATGAGAGATTGAAGAAAATGAAATTTGATCTGATAAAAAGAGGATATACCCAACGTGAAATTTACAGAGTATTACATAAAGCGAAATTAAAACAAAATGAAACTAATCTGCAGATTAAAAATGTACCTATCAACTATAATGTAATTATCCCATATCACAATGGACTTAGAACCTTACAACGCGATCTTAATAGCACGATAAATATTATAAGACGGCAAATTAACCTCCCACAAGTTAATGTAAGAGTAGTTTTCTCAGGCAGTAGCATAGGCAAGGCAATCATGAGCACAAAACTGTACGGCTTGAATGAAAATTCAAACACAAAACCATCATGTGTAAAATGCAAAAGAGAAAGAGCAAAATGTTGTGAAAATGTGAAAGAGAGCTCGTACTTTGTAAGCAACTCTACAAAACTCAAATATAATCTTACCAAACCAACCAGTTGTAAATCGAAAGGTATTGTATACGGTGCAACTTGTACAATGTGCAATGCTCAATACATCGGAGAAAGTAGTCTAACAATGAACATTCGTTTAAACAACCGCCGTAGCGATCTAAACAGAGGATGCACGGAAAAAGATGCGGTAGTTCGACATTGCATAACACAACACCACACGAAAAAAGATGTATTTGAATACGTAGTAATTGAAAAAGACATACATGAAACTAAGAAGAGAAAGGCGATAGAGCAAAAATGGGTCGGACAATTAATGACAGATAACTACCCTGGCATCAATGTGGAACATGTATACAAATTGAATGTCAACCTTACAGGTATAACATAGAACTATTGTATACCCCCTAATTTAAAATTTTTCGTTTTTTTTTCTTTCTTGTTTGTACTAAATGTTACTTGTGACTGAATTCTAGATTGAAAAAGCCATATATGGCGAAACGTTTTGAATAAAGTTAATATCTCTCTATTAAAGCTGGTGTATTAATATTTATGAATATATATATATATATATATATATATATATATATATATATATATATATATATATATATATATATATATATATATATATATATATATATATATATATATATATATTCAATGAAAGTGTTAAACCAGAATTCAAAGCAAGAAAAACAGTTTTTTTGCAAACGTTTCGGTCCCTTACTGGACCTTCCTCAGTGCTGTTGTACAATTTCAAAATTTGCAACATTACAGAAAATATTTATCTGAACGAAAGCTGACGTGTGACTAGCCTGGCTCCGGAAGAATCGTTGATTTTTATCAAATTGAAATTTTGACGATTGTTTATTATAGGTCGTTAAATGGATGGTCATTGGTATTTAAAGATCTATCAGTCATCAACTGACCTATCCAAAATTTTTCACGGCGTTTTCGCTTTGCTTTGTCTACTATTGGGCCGTCGATAATAGTCGTCGACATCCGATGTTCTGGATTCTCCACCAAGTGAGCAACCGCGCCGTCTGCTACTGTTCGCTTGTTACGCAAATCCTTTCGGCGATTGTTGGCCCTTATATTATATTTGGTACTGGTTTGACCAATATATTGGGCGGAGCAGTCTAAACAGAGATGTTCGTAAATGATGCATTTGGATTTGCATGTAAAATGTCCGTGGATAATATAGGTTAAGCCAGTAGCCTTGCTTTTAAATTCAGCAGTTTTTGTCATATCCGAACAGTTTGCACACCGTCTGTCTCCGCATGCTTCACTTCCCTGTTCTATCGAGTTATTGATTCTGGGGGTTCTCTTCATCATACTCATTAAATTTTCCGTATTTTTGAACCGGACACGTGGTCTCTTAACCTTATTTCTCAGCTCGGGATCAAGCTGTTGAAGAGCTCTGTTAAACATTCTCTGTAAGGGGTCAAATAGCGGATTGTATAAGAACACAGTGTCGAATTCATTCGAGGGTGGATCACTATCGACAGATGATTCCAGTAATGCGCGTCGATCTATTCGTCGAACATAATTGAATTGAGTTTCAATCTGTCGATGCGAGTAACCCCTCTTTCGGAAATTTGCATATAAGTCGGTGAGACTCCGCTCAAAATCTGAGTTTAGAGAGCATAGTTTTTTCATACGTCTTGCTTAATTGCGTAAGATCATCCTTTTTGTCGTTGCCCTGTGACCACTACTTGCGTGCACGTATGATTTCATCCCTGCAAATTTCTCATAGCTTCTGGTTTCCCATGTGTTATGCGTATCGCGATACATCAGGATGTCCAGAAACGGTACTTGTTGATTTACCGGACAATCAATCGTGAACTGAAGTTCGCTAGTCCTATTTAGTTCTGCCGTCAGACTCTCGAGATGTGTTAGTGGACCAGACCACGCTATACAAATGTCATCCACGTACCTTTTCCATATAAGCGGCTGACATGGTTGACTCGTCCAGAATCGTTGTTCGACGTATGCTACGTAAAGGCCGGCGTAAGTGGGTCCTACAGGTGTACCCATTGCCGTTCCTGTGATCTGTTTGTACCATCGATCATTGAACTTAAATGTATTTGAGTTCAGGACTACAGTCAGGAGGTCACAGACATCATTAATTTGCTTAGGCGTCCAGTTCTGATGGGTGGTCATATGTCGGATCGCTGTTATTCCGTTTTGAGTGTCTATGGAGGTAAACAAAGATACTACGTCCATGGTTGCCACCAAGCAGTCTTGCATTTCGTGTTTTACTCCTTCTAAATACGTGAGAAAGTGGTCTGTGCTTGATAGAAACGAGGGGGTGGTTTTGAGTACCGGGTATAGTTGATCATGCAACCACCTCGAAAGTTTTTCTGTAGCTGTACCACGATTACTGATTATCGGGCGCCCCGGAATTGGATTTATGCCTTTGTGTACTTTGGGTAACATGTAGAACTTCCCTGGAGTGGGGTTTTTCACAAGTAGTTTGTCTCTTTCCACTTTTGATGGGAAATATGCCTTGATTGCTTCCGCCACCAATTGTACGGTACGATTGTGCTCATCCTCATTGATCTCCACGTATGCGGCTAAATCCAACTGTCTATGTGCTTCCTCGTTGTAGTCATGTCGATTCCATACCACAACTTTACTTCCTTTGTCTGCGTTGCATATGACGACATTATTGTTAGCTCTAAGTTGATTCAGTGCTCTTAGTTTCGACTTCCCGAAATTCTTCCCTCGGTGTGCGTTCGGTTGGACGTTGACGTAAGGACGAACGATCTCTCTGTTTAGGATCTCCTTCACATGTGATCTGTCCGTTGGATTGATTATGTCCTCCATGCATTTACGAGCAGTATACTTTAATTTTGACACGAATGTATGTCTTTGAAATTCTCGTGGGTACGGGACTTAATTTAAACCAAGTGAGAGCAGATGTTCTTGATCAATGTCGAGCGGAGTTGATGTCGTGTTCATCACATTGCATCACATTGTATTTCGTTCAGATAAATATTTTCTGTAATGTTGCAAATTTTGAAATTGTACAACAGCACTGAGGAAGGTCCAGTAAGGGACCGAAACGTTTGCAAAAAACTGTTTTTCTTGCTTTGAATTCTGGTTTAACACTTTCATTGAATATATATATATATATATATATATATATATATATATATATATATATATATATATATATATATATATATATATATATATATATATATATATATATATATAATTGTAAATGTTGCCAAAAACCGGAGTTCGATTACAAGTAGAGCAGACTTCCTTATCACTCCTAGACGAGCTGATGGTAGCCGGCAGCACTCATCAGTAGGGTGAACTACCATCAGTCGTTTCGGCTGCCTTGTGATATATAAAATAGGAATCTCCGAGAATTTGCCAACGTGGTAGCATGGGCATTGCCTCCTTAAACTAACCATGTGCGTTCCGGATCATCCTAATTTTATTCAGCAGGAATTTTACTTGCTGTCGTTGCTTGCTTTCTCACTGGATCCTTTGAAGGATACATTTTTATAATTTTAAATCCGATTGTGTTAAACTGTGCTCCGGGAGCTAATAAGTTTTATTTTCGTAATTGTAGATATTGCCAAAAAACCGGAGTTTGATTACAAGTAGAGCAGATTTCCTTATTACTCCTAGATGAGCTGATGGTAGCCGGTAGCACTCACCAGTAGGGTGAACTATCATCAGTCGTTTCGGCTGTCTTGTGATATATGATCTACAATTATGTAATTATATAATTAGAGATATATCAATAAACGTAGTATTTTATTATAATTAAAATTGATTCTAAACTGATTATAATTCCAAATTATAATTAGTGGTGGGCTTAATCGTAAACATTAAAAAAGTAAAATTAAATTGATAAAAGAATTAAAAAATAATATTTTTTGATTAAAAATTAAATGAGTCATGTATCGATGCCTTCGTTATTACCTCATTATGTGTCATTCGTTCGGTACTAACTTTATTTACAACACAAACAATGTCTCCTTCGCAAAGTCCAGCTTTTAATGCAGGCAAACCGGGTGAGACTTGATCAACTAAATGCAACCCACGCCTTCGATTTCGAGTTGATGATATTGATTTAAGAACAAATCCCAAGGCTTCGTTTCGTTCAGTTTTCATGTGGATAGTTTCTATACGTGATTCTGCTGTTATTTCTGTAAATGAAATAGTTGCTGAGTACGTATAAATTCTATCTTACTGCTAAAAGTGTCTTCATCCCACAAGTTATCAATATCATCATATAAATTGTATTGCTTAGAATTATTGAAATTTGAATCTCTGAGAATCTCAGTGCCTTTTAAAATTACTTTAGATGATCCATTCGTTAAGCTTTTATCAACTGAAGCACAAATTTCTAACACAATTATACTACCTTCTTTCAACGGAATGTAAAATAAAATAAAAATTATCAATAATTGTAAAAATTATCAATTAATATTATAAATTAATAATATTATTAATATATTTAATTATATTAATTAAATATTTAACCATAATAAATATAATAATATAATGAACATATAAATAAAATATAACAATGAATATATTTATTATTTATAAATAATAGTATTAAATAATATTAAGTAATAAATTACAAAATATTATAAAATTAAAATTAAAATTATAGGATGAATTAATTAAGATGAAAATAATAATTATGATTTCGTGTAAAAAATATTAAAAAATTATAAAGAATTATAGTATGCATTAATTAATATGAAATCAATAATTATGATATCTTTTGAAAACCAAAAAATTAAATAATATTATAGTATGAATTAAGATGAATTTAATAATTATAATATCGTGTAAAAATATTAAAAAAATACAGTAAAAAATACAGAATGCATTTATTTATATGAAATCACAATAATATCGTGCCAATTAGCGGTAATTGTCGTCAAAGGTTTACATGTTAAGTTTTTGTAAGCTAATTTAATAATTGAGTGACATACCGTGTAAACGATTTTTATATACTTTTGTCATGAAAATATGGTGGTATTCAAGAAATGTATTAAAATTACAGTTGCAATATTTCCAAAATTTCTAAAATGTTTCTTTATAAAAATGAACATTTAATTTTCCAACTGTTTTTTACTGACTTTTCTCTTATGTATTGGTTAACAAGCCAATCTATAGATATTAGAATAAGACAACATCAATATACACTTTAAAATGCCTAAGTGTCGTTATTGTTGACAACGGTATAAGTTTAGATGACAAAATTGATTATAGTACCACTCATTTTATCAAAGGAAACGAATTGATTTTAATATAAAAATACTAGAAACGTATCTTTATTTCAACATTACAAAAGGGTATAATAGATTTATTTGCCGAGTTTCCAACTACTTACATAGTCAATTTTCAAAGTTGACTATGTAACTGTTGACTATCTAATTTTCAAAGGTGTCCCAATGGGAGGTAATAGTAGCCCAACTATAGCTGACTTGTTTTTAAGCTTTATAGAATATGAATTTGTTTATAACTGTGTAAAAACTAAATCTAAACTATATAAATATATGAAATATAGGTTTCGATATATTGATGATATATGTGTATTTAATTCTAACAATTTTTATTCAATAAGCTAACAAATTTATCCAGGTAGCCTTATTCTTAATAAAACCAATATTAATGATAAAGAAGGTGTATATCTAGATATGAACATTAAATTAACATTAATTAAAACTACTATTAATTTATATCGTAAAGATGACATATTTAAATTTACAAGAAACATATTTTTGCATGAGCATTCATGCATACCATATAATATAAAATATAATACATTAAATAATGAAATTTTAAGAATTGCAACAATATGTAATGATATTGGCTTTCTTCAAAATCATTTAAATAATTTAATAGATACATATTTTAAACTGAGTTACTATAAAAATACCATCAAACAAAAAATAGTAAAATATATAAATCAACACAATAATATTTAAAATAAATTTAAAATCATTAGCGAAAATTTTTATGGATGGATAATAAATAATATACTTTGTATTAAAATTAGATACGAGATAGTTTTATCAGAGGAAATACATCATTATCATGTATTTGGCTCCGCTGCTATGTTGGGTCGAGGAGTTAGGGGCCGAAACCTGATAGCATAGCAGTTCCTCCTGATGACCTCTAATTCTTATTCTGATACAGCGTCTGTTATTTATTAGTCAATTCATAAAAATGACGCTTATTTTAAATTTCAATTTTTTTATCTTTACTTTATATAAATTATAAAAAATCAAAAAACAATTATTAATTTTATTATTTAATTATTAAATTTTGATTTAGCATTATTATGTTTTGTTTATTTTATAATTATATTAAATACGTAGACTCAGTTAGCTGATTTGAGTAGTATTATAGAGAGAAATGATTTGAGTAGTATTATCGGAGAAAGCAGATAATAAGTGTCGAAACGTGAAATGTAGGTCTGGGTCAGCAGCTTATGAGACTCACTCAGACTGATTCGTATCTTCCTGCTGTATCAAGAATAGGAACAATACCTGTGAGGATAATATTGTGCCAATACTAGAACATTATTATGTTTTGTTTATTTTATAATTATATTAAATACGTAGACTCAGTTAGCTGATTTGATTAATTCTGTTAAATGTTATTTATGAATCTATTCATAACAATATAGAGACAATGTAAAAATATAATACAATATAGAACCACTATGTAATTGAGCTAAAATATTTTACGTTCGATACATTTATAAGATTTTAGAAAGCAGTATTTTTATTAGATCGCAAACCAAATGGATTAAAATTAGACAACTATTAAAATTTAAAAAAGTTACTTACGAGATTCACATTCACTTGAATCTGTTGTATTTGAAAAGGTCACAGGTACTGAAACTTCATCTTCCGTTATTTTTATTTGTGGAAATCTACTGAAATGTTTAATTGGCTGTGTAAAATTTTCTCTGTGTTTCCAACTAGTTCCCTTGCTGTCAATTGTATTTTCATTTGCTAAATTAGACTACCAGTATAAAAGCAAATCCGTTATTTGTTATAGGAATTAACGCGAACCAGTTATCAAACCTTAGTTGTCCTCAATCAAATACGGGTAATAACTAAATTGACAATTAAATATTCTTTGAATATTTAATTATATTTTGATGACTATTTTTATTCTGCATGCTGCTTTAATCCTATATATACGCCAACAGCAGTACGCTACATTTCAGTATTGGTGGATCACATCAGCTACTGTTCCAATACCTACCACATTTCGGTCCTTTTAATATTGACTGACGATCACTCGACTCGTTTGATCTTTTTGGAAATTAAATTTAATGATAGACTTTCGTCTTACATTTTCCAAATTTAATTAAAATCATTCAATTATTTTAAATCAAAAATTCGAAACAACTGAATTTTTGTAAATTTAATTGAAATCATTTAGAACTACCTTCGATTTGTTTCCCTACCAAATTTCAATTGTTTTGAATCAAAAAATCAAAACAACTGAATTTTTGTAAATTTAATTTAAATCATTCAATTGTTTCGAATCAAAAATTCGAAACAATTGAAATTTGGCAGGGTAACAAATCCAAAGTAGTTCTACCTTCAATTTGACAATTTAATACGAATAATGAAATGTGGCTGTTGGCTTATAGATACAATATGAGTAGCTTGCAGAACGCTCATCAAAATTTCAATGGCAACAATGAAATTTAAATTAAATTTAGCTTAAAATTTAATAATATTAAATTAATTAATAAAATATTAATAATTTTCAAAAATATTTTTTTAATTATCTAATTATAATTAATTTATCATAATTATTTTAATCATATTGATCTATAACAATCTTTATCGTTCTTGAATGGAATATTGATGAGAGTTATGTATTTTGAATGTGACCAGGTTTTCAACTGATTTTTGACTATTTTCCGCTGATTTTAAATGCAAGAAAACCATTATGTGGTGAGGCAATATAACAGATGACATTTACAAATATCTTTTGATATTTTTAAGACTTGCGTTTTTCTTCCGTATGTAAGAAAAACGAATACCTTTAACAAATATTTATTTATTTAACAAATACCTTTCTTGAAGGTATTTGTAAAATACCATTTTGTAGTTAAATGTGCTTTAATAAATACTAATGTTAATGATATTAGCAATTCTTAAATGCATAGATTGGCGTACCTGATAGCGATTCGTTAACTGAGCGTCTACCTATTTCCCTACATATCTACTAGAAGAAATCTTATTGTTATTTGATTAAAGTAAGACGATAATTTGGTGATATGATTGATGCTATTTTGCTAACCGCGGTATGCATCGAATATAGTTCAATAGAATGTATTCTAAGTACAGCCGCACTTTATTAAGTTCAAATGGTTTTCCATTATTGGTGATTAAAAAAGTTTGGTACCAAAAATAATGGAGATAGTGTTTTTGGACCTGAAGGATAAATGAAAAATATCGGATTTCCATTTATAAATAATTTTTGGAATGGTATAACAATTTTTGGAATAGTAAAACAATTTTTGGAATTGTATCTAACTTCCTATTCTACAGATATTTTTGTACAATAGACAAATACTTAAATTACATAATATTTTGAAGACCAACTTCCTTATTCCTGGCTCCGTAGGACGATTATATCGACCAAAAGTGTGGACAATTTTGCGAAATGTTGTTTTTACTTCTCCATCATTTTCGTAGTGGATTTTTATTATGTTTATACGGTTCTCAAGCGAAATACAATCCATTTCAGTAAATCGTGAACCTTCTACTTGATATCTGAAAAAATGTATTTTGAATCAGTGATAGTTGTCAGAACAATACATTTTTTTAAAGAAACTCGAACTTGAAAGACCCTGTATATATATTGGTTAAACAGGCAAATCTATAGATACCAGAATAAAGTGTTGTCATTAAAGTATTGTTAACGATACCGCCTAAGTGTCGTTATTGCTGACAACGGTATAAGTTTAGATGACAAAATTGATTATTGTACCACTCATTTTATCAAAAAAAACGAATTGATTTAAATATAAAAATACTAGAAACGTATCTTTCACAAAAATCGCAATAGTATGATGTCGAATAAAAATACTGGTATTTCATTGAATATTTTTAAACTGTTGTAAACATAGTTTAATTTTGTTTAATTAAATTTGTTTAATTTTAATTTTTGATTTTTTTATTATATGTTATTTAATTATATTTATCAGCTAAATATACAAAGACAAACTTTACATTCATAAAAATGGGTATTGCTATCATAAAAATCGTAAAATGTCGGATAATAAAGAAGTTTTTTATTTATATTTTCTATTGTATTTTGTTTTGGCCTTTTTATTTACATTTGTGTTTTATTGTTTTGTGTCTTCGATAGTTGCTGAAATTAAAATATAACAAATATAATCCACGTAAAATGTTGAATAACTCAATTGTTCATTTACTTGCTAGTCGCGGGATTCACATTAGAAGCTCTATGCAGCTCTATTAAATAGCGTCGATGGTGTAGAGTTAAATATAAAATGATCAACTTGTATCAACGGTTCACGAACTAATTGCACGTTTTGTTGCTGGTGACGCTAGCACAGCATCTAGAGAAATATAAAAATAAATTTGTTTATTTGGATTAATTTAATCCATAAATTAATATTTCGCCTTTCGACATTATTTAATGTCATATTCAGGAATAATGTTATGACATATATTTTTAACAAAGATAATCAGTAATATAAGTGATTACAATATTCATAAAGATGTCATCGAATAGTTGCCGAAATATAAGAAAATTATGCTGGACTTTGTCGTTCATTATCCAAATAAGCAATTATCCCAGCCTGACTCGTTTTTGTTCTAAGACAAATAAATACGTTGATCCATCTCCAAAATTCCAAATCTAAAGATTGTGTCTTAGTAATAAGAGACAATCTGTGAATGATTGTGACATTAATGATTGTGACAATGATTGTGACTAAGACACACACAATATATGTCTATAATATTTCGTAATATTATAATTGATTTAAAAAAATCAGTTGAAAAACCTATGTGAATCTGTTAAACCGTTAACGTTATGAAACCGTTAAAAATCAGTTAGTAAACCGTTATGTGATGAGACAATATAAAATATTCTTACTTTTGTTGTGATTGCATTCGCTATCCAGTTTTACTCTGAATTTAACTTGCTCATCTATAAGCAAATACTTTTCATAAACGAAAATAAGTTATTAAAATTGATACAATTGATTTCAGAATCATAAACATCTTTGCATGTTGGATTAATGATGTAATAATTGTGATCATTTAAAGCTAAACAACATAATTCAATATTAAATTTTAAGTGTTACCTTCTTTATTCTCTTTACTTTCTTTTTTAACCGTCTCGAATGTACTTGTTGGATCATTTAAATTGTGCGGTACTGGCAAGCAAAATAAGGTAAGACGACATACGTTCAAAGACACGATGAAATGCGAAGAGTAATAAAATAATATTTTTTAAGATTAATCACACTTATATAACATTTATGTAACAATATGATTTTTCTTAAGGGGGATTAACCAAAATAAGTATAAAAATTGCGACTTAAATTTTATCTCTTTTCATACTAAATATAGGTAGACTTTTAAATAATTCTAAAAGTAAAGGAATAATTGGGTCAGATTTAAGTAAATATATTCCTAAAATAAGGTATAAGTTGTTACCGCCATTAAAACGGAAAATTTGTAATTATAATAAAGAATTGAAATCAATATGTAATGATAATATTATTGAAACTGAATGCGATTGCAAAAGTCTTAATTTTGATAAATGAACTCAGAAAGCTGCTATCAAAAGGGTATAGATATAGATTAAATAAGAATAACAACAGAAATAAAATTTACAATTCGTTATATAATAACATAAATGATTACTTTAGTAAGCTGATTAATAGTGAAAGCTCGAATATATCTAAGATATATGAAATTAAAAATAAAATGATAATAACAAACAATTATAAAAGGAAAGATAAAATTAATAAAGATATGTACAAAGAACTTACTAAATTAAAGGATAACTATATAATAACAACTATTGATAAAGCTAATAATAACTTTGTCTTCATATGCAATAAGCTTTATTATGATATACTAATGAAAGATGTTAATTCTAATGATTTAAATGTAAATGCAACATATGAACGTAGTGAGTTGAGTTTTGAAACAATTATTACAAGTCACTGTTCAATATTGAGTAAAAAGGGTATAAAGTTTGAATCAGATAATAAAACTATACCTATATTATATTGGAATCCAAAATTACATAAAAATCCAATAAAGTCTAGATTGATATGTTAATAAGGTATAACCTGAGAATCATACAAAGTTGGAGAATCTTTCAATAAAAATTCTAATTTACAAATGTAAAGTGTAATTTTATTACAATTAATAAAATTATGAAAAATAAATTTTAAACATTTTATTAATTAATTTAATATGTGTCTATTGTTTAATTAAATTAATAAAAATTAAAAGTTTTTATAATAAAATTTATATTAATATACTTATGTATTAAAGTAAACATTAAAGCACTCTTTATGTAACTCACATCACTTTATTTATGTACATTTGTGTAATTTTATTATATCTGCTGCATAAAAGCTTAATCGATCATTAAATATATTTAAAATCGACATCTTTTATTGGTAATCCGAATCAACACATTGTATAATTAAAAATATTAGTTTTTATTAGTAATATGCATAGATGATTAGAATTTTTTTATATATACATCAGTTAGGATGTATATACTGAATTCTAACAATCCATCATATCATTTTTGAATTGTATAAAACACCTTACATTAAAATATCTTAAAATTAACGTTCTTAATTCTGTTCAAGTTTTCTTAAAAGTGTGAATTGTAATTTGTTTATAATCTTAATTTTGTACAGCTAATTAACATTTAAATTTTAAAAATATTTTAAATGTATTTAAATGTTGATTAATGTCATTTTATTAAAAATATTTAATTGTTCATCTAAATCTTGAATATTTCAACATTCAAATTGCGAATTTAAATGTTGATTTCTTCCCTGTAAGATTAAGTGTGGGGAAGGATAACATATTTGTAAAATGTGCTTCTTGTATTATCAATTGTAAATTATATTAAAATTAATAGCAATATCAATAGTAAATCATATCAGATAATTTTAGCTTTATCTAGTTATTTGATTGAAAAGGTTTTTGCAAACGTAAATCATCTATTTATATTTGCAAATATGACATCTCCTAAGAAGACATGTTTTAAAATACATGGGAAATCCATAATTAATAAATTGATCTGACTGAAGGTTTAAATATTCTGGAAACCCTAGAAAACAAAATCCGTAATTTATTGTAATTTATTTTTATTTAAAAAATAAAAAAGTTTATCATAAAAATATGTTAATAATATAAATATATAAATATATAAAAATATATATATCAAAAATATATCTTGTTAATATTTGTCTGCAATTGACATTAGATTGTAAATAAGGTGAATAGACATAATTATACAATTTTGATCCAATATTTCGGTGGCACGTTGACACACCATTATTAGGACTATTCAATTGTTTTTATATTTTTAAATCAAAGAGAATTCAATAAAAATATGTTTTAACACACTATTTATTTTAAATAATAAATAGCTTTTAAACTTTTTATTTTAAATTACTCACATTGTAATTGATATTCATTTATTGAGTATAAACTGGTATCTCTATAATCTGTGTTTGTACGATTTGGAAAGTTGGGTAACGTATCACAAATTATCGATTTTGCCGGTGCTTCTGGGCTATTATGACTGAGCGTGAAAGATTTTGATGACAACGAAAATGTTGAACAATCTGGTATTATGCTTGGGTCTTTTAAACTAGGCTGTAAATTGCGTTCCACAGCTCGCGATTCTATTACACTCATGTTTGTATTTGCACTATAATATGTGATTATTGATGATCCTGATTTGAGTTTACGCGTCAGCTTTTCTTTGTTACATACATGCAGCTTCAAATGTGATTTATTCTGAAGAATGATAGCGACAATTCTAATTGGATAATTGACAACAACATCATCGTCTAAAATAAATCCGGTAATTTAGATTCTTATTATCGTAAATTCTATTTTAAATGTTTGTTTTTTTAATTTTAGAGCGAAATTTGAATTTGATTGTTAAAACAAATTGTTAATTAAAAGCTTTTATCTGGAAATAAATTAATTTAAAAATCTAAAAATTATCTGATATTAAATCTTTCATTATGATGAGGTGCATCTGTCTACCTTTCACATTGTTTAATAAATACAGCTTTTAAAGTTACACATAACATAAATATGATCATTAAAAATATAGAACGAATAAAATCAATATTTATTAATTAATAAAATTAATTTAAAGTATCAATTCAACTTACAATTGCTATTTGGCAAAATTATAAATCGGATATCTAATTTATCGATAATCTTTTTCAAAACATTTTTAGAAAAGAATGATTTATTTCATTTCAAAAAATGAGCTCAAGTTCTACATTTTAACAGTTTTCTACTTATTCAAAAATCAGATAATCTATAATTTACTGATTTTTATAATATAAAATTTAAATTGCAAAATTTATAAGTTTTATTTTTCTTAATAAGTTTTGTTTAATAAGTCAAATATTTCTTAACTATTTAAAATTATTTTATTATTTTTACGACACTATTAGAAAATTGTACGGTTTAATACTTTGTCGAAATAAAGCTTTACAAAAAAAACGTTAATGGCGTAATGGATTCTCTCATAGAGAATCTGCTGCTTTTAAAGATTCAATTTCATATTGGATCTTTCATATTTTGAATTTCATATCCAATTTGACTGTTGATAGCCAGGTATTCTCAGAATTCTTAAAATATTTTATGAATCTCCTGTGGGCCAAGTAGACTCCTAAAATGGCTGATCTGCACAATTTAGTAACTATGTTTTGACTGCTTAAATTATTTATTAGTCATCCCCATAATCGAGTTCAGCAAAAAATTAAACACTACAATCTAAAATATGTTTGAGAGTAAAAATAACGTACTTATTTGAAAAATAGTGTCGTTTACTTGTAGACCACTACGATCAGCAAGAGATCCGGGACGAATATAAATTACTCTATTGCCCACTTCTGCGTCATGTGCAATTTTCATGCCGCTGATCCAATACGATGTAACACTTTGGTTAGTGTACTTTTCAGACTTTGTTAAATCGCTCTTTAACAGCAATTCTCTTGTTGATTTTCTTTCAGCTTAAAAAATGCATTCATAATAACATGTAAAAATTATACGTCGATTTGTAAATAGAAAATAAATTGCAATACAAAATTTACTATTAATATATATAATATTACACCGTTGTTTATAGAGTACATATACATACAAATATTTTTTGTTAGACTGTTGAACAGACTTGTCATTTACGTGGGCTGATGAAAAGTCTTCTACAGTGATTGAACTAGATCATAGTACTAAATTCATTAGTTTTGTTACTGGTTCAACGCAATAGAAAATAACCTCGTACATATTAAAACATTAAAATTGATAATAATCAAAGAATTTTTTTTCAACATATCTAAAATAGTATTAAAATTTCGCAGATTTCATTAGTCAAAAATAGTCACATAAAATTGAAATGCTATTAATTTTAATAATCGATAAATAAATTATTGAAATATAAAAATTTAAAATTGATAATTTATAAATTATTAAATATTATAATTTATACTATTTATAAATAATTTTATTTTTCTATCAATTAATGAATAATATTCATTATTTTATTAATTAATGAACTATTTTACGAAAAATAGATAAAAGAGAAATATAAATAAAATTTAAATAATGTAATTTAAATATGTTAATTTTGAATATAAATCGCTATATTTTATCAAACATATTACTAAATATATAAATTCTTTATGTAAATCATTTTAGCGAATATTTACGAAAAAGCTTAAGTAATATCTAAATAAGATATTAAATAAGTATAAATAAGTATTTTTTACAATTTTATAACAATTATAAAAATTACTAAGTTATAGAAAATCTAGACTGAATAATTATTAGAAAAATGTAACGTATAATTTGATTATATCATTTACATTTTTAAAAGTGATTATTACATTTTATGAAATATTTAAGTTTTATAATATTAAAAATATTGAAATATTAAAAATATTACACTGTGCAATTTGCTTTTTGAAATTAAAATAATAAATTTGCTCTTAACATTACATTAGACGGATGATTGTATTACCGTCAATATTTAATTGTTGATTTTCATTGCCGCATAATGATTTGTGTATATTTGGACAACTTTCCGTATATTGCCCCATATTTAGTTTCATATAATCAAATTTCATTTGTATTTTTCGTGTCATTCTATAATGCAATACAGTCCATCTTGGGTAATTTTCTAAAGCACAATAAAATAATATAAATATTATGGTTATTAATACCGCTATACTTAAAGAATAAAATTTACATTAAAAATTATATTGTAATAATAAAATAATAAGATTATCCAATATAAAAATATACAGTCATACCGGAAGAATAAGATTATACAAAAAATACTACGGTTATAATTTAATAAGAGTATACAGTTATACCGGAAGAATAAGATACATAGTTTGTTATCTATTAGTCAATTCATAAAAATTGATTTTTATTTTTAATTCTAATTTATAATTCATCTTGATATAAATTATATAACATCAAGCAGAAAATAGTAAAATATATAAATCAACACAATAATATAAAGAATAAATTTAAACTCTTAAGTGGCAAATTTTTATGGATGGATAATAAATAATATACTTTGTATTAGAATAAGATACTAGATAGTTTTATCATAGGAAATACATCATTAGCATGTATTTGGCCCCGCTGCTATGTTGGGTAGAGGAGTTAGGGGCCGAAACCTGATAGCATAGCAGTTCCTCCTGATGACGTTTATTTTAAATTTCATTTTTATTTTTAATTTAGTTTTAATTCATCTTGATATAAATTATATAAAATCTTATAACAATTATTTATTATTAATTAATTTGTTATTATTAAACTATTTAACTTTTATTTTTCATTATTTTTAATTTGCAATATAAAATACGTAGACTCAGTTAGCTTATTTAATTATACAATAAAAAACCACATTGTTATAATTTAGTAATAAGTTTATACGATTTAAAAATATACAATCATACTAGAAGATTAAGATGATACGATAAATACCACATGGTTATGATTAAAAAATAAGTTTATACGATATTAAGATATAGTTATACTGGAAGAATATAATAATACAATAAAAAAACGACATGGTTAAAAAAGGAAAGTTATTTAATGTGGCAAACGCACACGAACTGTGTGCTTACAAGCCGTCGTAAGCGAAACAGATTGAAAGCAATAGTTACTCGTTTAGAAGAATTGAACATTGCTTCTTTTTGAAGAAAGGGAGTGATGATGAAGATCGCAGAGATTCATCATCATAATCGTAGAGATTGACGGCCAAAGTTGGTTGAGTGAAAAGTACGTGTAGCAGAATAGAAGCACACGAACGTTGTTGAGTAGAAAGAGACCGATATTCACTTCGAGTTGGGAGGTAGAGATTAGCATGAGAATTTTAATGGAGAAGGCGATTAGTTGGACAAAGCAGACGAACACTAAAGCGGTGTTTAATACTTAGCCATCCAAGTTTTGATAAATAGGAGGAGATATGCTCGAATTTACGAAGTCGAAAGAAGATGCGCACAGCAGTGTTAATGAGGCGCTGAAGAGGTTTAAGAGATTAATTTGAAGAGAAGACGAGAAGGCTAAGACATTAATCAATACCCGGTTAAGATGGGAAGATATAGGAGATTTACATGATTTAAAATCTAAAGGATTTCTGACGAGACGAATATCACGTAGAAGAATATTTGAAGATCTAGTTTTATCACGAATGAAGTGATCGAGATACATGCTATTGTTGAAATGAACACCTAGAAATACTAGTTTATCTACAGCAGGTATAATTGATTTATAAAGATACAGAGAAGGAGGAGATATAAAAATGGAGGAGAGTAAAATCCATAACACATTATATTTGGTAGAATTAAGAGACATGGATAGAGAAATTAGATGTTTTGATGGAAGACGAAGACAATACGATGAGGATATAAAAAGTTGGCTTAGTGAATGAGACGAGTGAGAAGTATATCAAATATTATCTGCGTACTGCATTACTATAAAGCAGATTTTATTAGTTATAAAAGATTTATCTCCACGAAGAAGCGTAAAGAAAATAAGGATAAGTACTGAACCTTGAGGTACACCACAAGAGAGAACATAAATGATAACTATTGATCGGAGAGTAACGCGGAGAACCAAACCAAGGTAGACGAAGATAAGCTATAATGATAGTGAAGACGAGAACGAAGAATTTTGAGATCAATAATGTCGAATGCAGTTGAAAGATTGAGCGATATTACCACACTACAAAGTCATTTGTCACGAGCGGAGAACTGATTAGAAAATACTTTATGACGTACCAGTTCGTTAAAATGATTGTAGCGGAAAGAGACTGAAAAGAATGATAGAGCTGCGATGAAGATAGATACATGTTGATCTGACACAAGACCAGGTGTTTAAGAATTTTAGATAAGATTGGTAGAATTGATATTGGGCGATAAGATGAAGGAAGATAGGGATCAAGAGATGTCAAGTAAGGGACGAGCAATAGCCGCTTTCCAAAGAACTGGAAATATTCCATTACTGATCGACGAGTTAAAGATTCCGGTATGGAATTGTGTGAAGTCAGTGGGCAACCATTTCAGAATTCGAGTAGGGATTATATCGGCAGGCGAGGACTTACATGTTGACGAAATAAGAAGGCAAGATAATTCATCTTCGGATATCGCGAGTAGGTAAAAGAGCTTAGGGATACGAATAGACGGGATACAAGAAGTTTATGAAAGGACGATGATCGAATCGACAAGATAAATTGTTTTTAAATTAGGTAATCGGAGAATTGAAAAAGATCAATAGTGGAGATGACAGAGGAACGAAAAATTAGAGAATTGAGAGTTTTCTATTTAGTTCGAGAGTAATTAGTGGAAACCAGTTTGTTTCGCCAAAAACTATGTGCCTTAGAACGCAGAAGTTGCCTATGTAAACGACAAAGAGCGAAGAATTGGTTACGATAATACGAGGAGTCAAGTGCTGAAGATAGTCTGAGATAACGATGATAAGTTTTAAAAGAACGACACAGGAGCCTTTTTGAAGTCACACACTCATAGTCGAACCATGTTGTACGATAATGACGTGATTGAACAAACATTTTAAGGGGAAGAATTTCATCGAGGATAGAGCAAAATACATTGTTAAAGAGGGTACATAAGTAATTGGGGATTGATAAATAGAAGAAGGATAAATTAACGGAGAGCGGTTGATATGAGTGAATAAGGGAAAAATCGAGGAATTTTCAAGAACGATACGAGATAATTTTTGCGGGAACATTGATTTTTAACAAAGAGAGAATATGCTACAAGAAGTGTCAGATTGAGCAGAATTAGATTTACCCAATGAAGAAGACAAGGTAACACGCAAAGGTAGGGCAACAATATCGAGGGTATCGCCAAAAATATAAGTAGCAGAAGAATAATGAAGAGATAAGATTTGAAAATCATGCACATTAAACGTAGTAATCGTCTTGAAGGTAATGAAATCACAAGGACTGTCTAAGCGAACATTTATATCACATAGTACAACGCAAGGTATACCGGATAGAAAGATGAAAGAAAGTAAGTTTGACAGTTCACAGAAAAAAGTGTATGACAGAAGACATGATCCAGGTCGATAGAATAAGTAGATATTGAGAAACAACGAGCCGGCTTTTACACGGAACCCAAGTAGTTCGAAAGTAATAAGAACAAATGGCAACGATAACGATTGCAACAGAGACCAATGGTGAGAGAAAGCTATAATACCACCGTGGTTAATTTATCTATTTAAATTAAAAGGTAGTTGACGAGCTTTATCAACCACAGAGAAATTTAAAGAGCGGGAGCGTTTAATATAGTATTCATTCTGATCAACGGGCCAAGATTCGGTTAGACACAAAACATCCAAATATTTCAGAAGGAAAATATCATATACTGAATAAACCATGTTAACATGAGAACAGATATTTAAGACGGCTAATTTCTAGGAAGACTTGAGAAGCATCGGAGTTGAGTCAATTGGAGGATACACTGGATGATTTACTTTTAGATTTAATGGAGGATTTAATGATAAAACTTGATAAATTTACTTGATAAATTTCTTAAGGATTTACTGGAGAGTTGACAAAAGGATTTAGTAAATGATTTAATGGAGGATTAATTGGAGGATTTATTTGAGTATTTACTTGAGAATTAACTGGAGTAATACCGGAAAATTTACTGGATGATTTACTTGAGGATTCTATAAAGGATTTACTAGGTGGTAAACTTGATGATGCGCTGGAGGATAGACTGGCTGATTTAATGGATAATATACTGGATTTGAAGGCTTCGATAGTCAAATGTGGAAGCTGGATAACTCGCAGTGTAGTTATTGTCTGGTTTGTTTTCAGTTTACGGGATCTTATAACGCTATTATTATCTATAATGAACGAAAAGGAAAAGTTAGTGTTTCGTTTTTCCTTAAGTTCGGCACGGAGAGTTTTGTAGGTATCACGTTCTACTTGTGACATATCAGGAATTATATAGACTATGAAAAAGCTCGGTTAATTAGGTAGCCTACTACAATAAGAAAGTGCTTGACGCGATATCGATTCGTCAGTTGAAACAATCAACAATAGAGAAATATCAGTTATTTTACTTAAAAATCGTTTGGGTCGAAGATATCGACATGTCGATATATTTATCCCGATCTCGGAGAAAATATTCTTGACGACGTCTTGATCATTCGATCAAGACGGATTAAGCGGAGTCAGATCTTTGCTCAAATGATGAACCCCGAAAACAGATCTTACAACCTCGTGTCGAACCAAACCTACAAAAGATCGCAATGGAAACTCCATTACAAGGACAACATCGCATATTTGATAAGTAATGAGATGTCATTCAAAGACCTTAAAACCGCTTAGTTGACTTTATTAATAAATATATCGCAAACGACTATTTACAGAACAGTCGTTAGTCTGCAAGTCGTTAGCCTGCAAGTCGTTAGCCTGCAAGTCGTTAGCCTGCAAGTCGTAACTTGTATGTATCATCTAGTATGTATAATCTCTCGAACTTTTTAATGTACAGTATATTGTGTTTAAGCTGTTAAATGCTTTGTTCTCGTTATAATGGTTAGAATTTAATAATTAGATTATACGATTTAATATACAGTCATTCCGGAAGAATAAGATTATACAATAAAAAACCACATTGTTATAATTTAATAATAAGATTATACTATTTAAAAATATACAGTCATACCGGAAGAATAAGATGCCACGAAATAAACTAAATGGTTAATTTAATAATAAGATTAAACGATGTAAAAATATAGTTATACTGGAAGAATAAGATGCTACAATAAAAAATCACATTTTTATAATTTAATAATAAGATTATACGATTTTAAAATATACAGTCATACTGGAAGAATAAGATGCCACGAAATTAACTATATGGTTATAATTTAATAATATAATTAAGCGATGTTAAATATAGTTATACTGGAAAAATAAGATGTTACAATAAAACCTACATCTTTATTATTTAATATTAAGATTATACGATATAAAAATATACAGTCATACTTGAAGAACAAGAAACTACGATAAAAATATGGTTTATTTAATAATAATATTTAATGATGTAAAATATAGTTATACTGGAAGAATATGATGTTACAATAAAAAAAACCACATTTAAATATAAGCACAACATATGAATGTAGTGATTTTAATTTAGAAACAATTATTACAAGTCATTGTTCTATAAGGGATAAAAAGAGTATAAAAATTGAATAAGATAATAAAAATATACTTATATATTTACATTAAAACCACTTTCTGTTTATATGAATGAATGCTGACAGCATTTCCACGTTGGATGGCGATGCTAACGTTATGGAGGAGGTATGAAGTAGCACGTAAATCCCCGGTAATGTGCTTCAATCTTTTTCCTATCTCCTTAACCAGAGCCAAAGTGGAAGAGCCCAGTGATTCATAATTCTCTACTCCAAAAGGGCGAAATATGTGGGACATGGTCAAGTTGACATATTTCAGCCGATTCCGCTCTTCGGCATATGAAGCTGCTTCACCCGCTCCTCTGGCTGCGTTCCTAAAATTGCTGGCTGCGAGGGTGTCCACGCAGGTGGCGTCCCACATCAAACATTTCCCTTCACGCCAAGGGAAAATGGTAACTCCATCAGAACCTCGACCGAATTCGATCTGCATACATTGGATGGCTCTAGAATGTTTGGGGCGTTGACGTGTTGAGGACTCTGCTTATCCATATGTGTTGAGTACATGTAGGAAGGCCTAGTCTTAGGTAAATGCTCAATCTCACGACCTCGTTATCGAGCAAAGTTCCCAGGGCACCAATCGGAACTGTGGTTAGCCAAGAATCAGACTCACTTGTGGAGACCGCTATAATTCGCACGCGAGATGCCTCGCCTTCCGAGCCTTAAATTAAAGATTCATAAGCTCGTTTAACGAGAGAATTGTCCAAAGCGGATTGTTAAAGGCTATTAGTCTGTGCCTCACTGATACCCGTCTTGGCCAACCAAGTTGAGTAGCCAGCGTCGAAATGTGGGCAATGTGTAGAGTTATTCAAAAGAATGTTGACACAGTTCTTTGTTGCCACTACAGTCGATAAAACGCCGGAAGAGCAATGTCCGCTGAACTGCGAATCACCAAACCACCGAATGGCACGGGCAATGAAGCTTGACGCTAAGAATCGTTCGTTATCGCGCAATTTGTGATGTGGGATAAATATTTTTTCAGTACACTATCGAGCTCAGCGTACATGTTGAAGCAAGGAGTTGTACGTAACTTATAAAGCGGTCTGGGCATGCAAAGGCAGTTCTTTACAAGGAAAAGTGCCTCGTGAGCACGAAGCTCGCAAACTCTAGTGCACATTAATACCAATTGCTTCTCGCTCTGAGCCAAATCTTTCGGTGAATTCTCTTCAAAGACAACGCTTCCAAGCATTTGCAAATTTTCCCGACTAATCACTTTTACGTTTGGGGCTACAGATGAAAATGTAGTAGTCATCTGTTCAATTTCTTGTTCCCACATATTCAGGAACATGATCTCACATTTGACTGCATTAAGCTTTAGACCTATTCGGTTAGCTGATGCCAAAATCGTCTCCAAATCGTGCAGCACAACAGATGAATCTCCTTCAAGCTTTGCGTCGTCCAAATACCACGCGTTAAAGGTGGATTGAAGGGAGTGCGAAATAGGATTTACTGCTAGAGCAAAACCAATTGTACCAAGGGGGCCGCCATGTTAAACGCCTGATTTTGACCAAATGATTCAATCTTCATAAACCAGAGGTGTCTGAGAGCCGTAGGCAGAATGAAAATATGGAAATGCTTCTGAGACTTGTTATTTTACTGCTTACAGAACACTGCGATTTATGGTGTTAAAAGTATTTCGAAAGTCTATTTTGAGAACAACTGTGGGCTGTTGGTGGTTTATTATGAATGATCGGACTGTGTGAACAATCGCTTCTGCTCAGCATGATGTACAATACCCTAGTTGGTATGGACGGAGGTGATTACCTACTTTTTGTGATATCCTTATACACAGTATTTTGGCAGCAATGCGACGGAGTGTGCTCCCGATTGCGATTAGGCGAATCCCGCCATCCTTTTTATTGAGTGCACATAAGGACGCCGAAAAGAAAAGCTGCACTCCTTCCGCAACGAGATTGTCATTGATAAAACCATCGATTACACGAGAAAGAGCGAGTTCGAGTGACAGAACTGCATTACCAGCGCTATAGAACATCATGTCTTTTAAGTGTTGAGGGCGAAGGCAATCCATTCCATGTCCCGAACCATTGGCGAAACTCGAAATTGCCTTTCTTATCTCGAAAGAGTTGGAACGACTCGAATTTTCTGGAGGATAGTTTTGAGGAATGAGACTATATATTGTGTGTAAATGGTGCATTTCTTATAGGGACTGAAAGGAACTCTTTATATTGTCAGCAAAGGATTCAGATGATCTGAGTAGCCGTACAGCCCCACGAACATCAAAGTCTGCAAGCTTGATAGAAACTCGTTCGCACAATGTTTTTGATTTCGGAGACTTCGAATGGGCATTACTTTTCATTGGTATACAGGAGTCCGATTGTTGGGTCGGACCAACCGACCCAACAATCGAGGATAGATGATTGACCCTTACATCTATCCTCAACAATTGATGATAGATGTAAGGGATCGCCCGGATGATTCACCCGATGTAAGCACGAGTCTAGAGAAGGTGACCAACCGAAGCCAGCTTGTTGGACTGTTCTCATCCGCACAGTCATTTTAGAGGCGGGTAAATGCCTTAGTTGTATGGTATCTAGCGCCCTTCGTTATTCTTTCCAACACCGATTTAAGGAGATGCTGGGACAGCTGATCTAAGGTGGATACAATAAATGGATATAAATTTAGTTAGGATATAAATTTACTTTGGATATAAATTTACTTTGGATATAAATTTAGTTATTTGTACATAAATTTGTAAAAAGTAATTAAATAGATAATTAATTAATTTGTACATAAATTTTAACATCTGGAGGGTTATTCGCAATCAAATATTAGCTTGAAGAATATATCATAACACTTACATTATTAATTAAATTTTGATTTTGAGCCTAGAAAGGATTGATCGAGGACTTCTTTTAACAACGACGCATCATGCTTTCGACAATTTTTGCTTAACATTCATTATAACAATTTTACGTGTCTATGTCGATGTATATAAAACGTTCACCTGTCAAGAACCTTTTAAGTGATGTTAAAAAATAAAGTGGCATCTAGAAATAATACTTTTTGCTTTTTTGATAGCTTTTTCGTCGCGATTTCTTTCTGCCCAGTTTTACTTTCTGCTTTCTCGCTTATCAAACACTAATTTAGCAATATTACTTAGCTTTGAAAACGTACGAATTCGTTGTTCAATCATAGTATAATATTTTGCATAAAAATGAATTACATTGTAGGTATTTTTAAATGCGTAACCTTTAATTTTTTTAAAGTTTTATTTGAACAAATATCTCTTAAACAAATTTTGGTAACATTAACGAGTTGTATTTGAAGTATAATCAAAATAACAAATGATGATTCAAGAGAGAATTTAATAAAGGTGTCAATCTACAAATTCCAACCTGAAGTTAATTTAAATTAATTTAATTTAATATTAATTTTTGATACTAAAAATTAAATTTTAAATTTTATACTTTTACATTTTGAAAAATTATAAAGAAGATATAATATTTGTAATTTATCGGTTAAATAAATTTGAAACACAGTTTATAATTTCAAATTTATTTCAGGTTTGCTTAGAAATTAAATTTTTTACAACAAACTACAATCATTGAATTTATTATAACAATATTTTTGAACTAATTTTTAAAAATGTTACACATTTTCAAGCAATTTTAAATAATTTAATTAAAACTAAATTATTTTTATTATATATTTATTACTTTCGTGTTTATTTTAATCTTTATTTTTATATTTTTACAACTAACAGTCATTGAATTTATTATAACAATATTTTTTAACTAATTTTTAAAAATGTTACACATTTTTATAATTCAAGCAATTTTTAATAATTTAATTAAAATTAAATTATTTTTATTATATATTTATTACTTTAGTGTTTATTTTAATCTTGCATTAGTTTTTTCAGAATAAAATGAATGTCACATATCTTCAATCATTCAGGTTCATTAATAAATTTAATTCCTGGTGATGGATACACCTGAAATAATTAACTTTGCATTCGTTAATTAACTTTACAATATTCGTTTACTTTGTAATAATTAGTTTTGCATTCGTTTCACTAAAATTAAACTAATATCTTCTCTTTTTTGAATTTGATTTAAAATTCTGACGGATTTATTCTGACATTCTTACTTATAACATTGATGTTGCGTTTGTCGATTTGTGGCAGAAAGGCACTAATAAAATTTAATTTTGATTGTTATTTTATGTTTAATTTACCTTAAGTAATACAATTTTTGTATAATATTGCAATTTTTATTGATATTATCAAAAATATACATTTTTCTCTTTGATGCTAATAGCGATAAGTTATAAAAATGCTTTATTACCTAAGTCGTTTAATTTATTATGAATTAACAAATAATTTATAACCATTCGCTAAATTATAAATGATAATAAATATTTATAGTTCTCAATTAACCATTTGGGGTTATAAAATGCTTAATTTTTTATTAAATAAAAAATATTAAAAATTAAAAAAATTATAATTTATAACAAATGAAAATGCATTATTTGTTAGTTTCCTTTCTTTTATCATTAAACAACAAATACTTTAGAAGCAAAATTTAAAATTTTTATTAAAATTATTATTTTTTGATAAACAAAATTATTTATTCTCACTCAATCCTTTTTAAACATAACTTTAGTGATTAATTTACTAATTAAACAGAACTTATTATTTTTATTAATAAAAATAATATTTTTATTAATCGTCGTTTAATTTTTTTAAGTTTTATAATTTTCTAATTAATAAAATTTGTTAGATGTTTGAAATATCAAAATATTTAAAGCATATTTGAAGAGTTTAAACTTTAAAATTTAATGTTATTGCTATTTAAATGATATATTATATAATATTATATTTTTAATAAATATACATATACATATTAATATATACATATTATATTAATATGTATATATTAATAATACATACATATTATATCAATATATATATATATATATTAATATTAAAAGACAGAATCTTTCGAACAGTTTAAATTAAATAGAAATTTAAACAAATATTTTGCTATCACAGATTAAACAGGTTTATACATGGAAGAAATAATTTAATGTATCCTTTTTTGTGAATGTGAAATGTGATCAAAAAATCTAATTAGCTTTAATCCAGAAGAATTTTAATTGGTTGTTCAACGGCAACAAAGTTGATCTAGGAAACAGAATATTCAAGAACATTCAATAAACATGTAACATCATAGAAAAGCTACTTTCAAGACAAGCCAATGTGCATGTTGAAGCAAAACAAATTGTTGTATCTAAACTGTATGCAAGTCCGAAAAAGTAATTCGCTGGACATCTACAGAGTTAGGTATTTCAAAAACAACTGTCCATTAAATTCTGAGGTAAAAAATCATCAATACAAGTTGCATATATTGACTCAATTAGCAGAGAATTACCATAATAGACAAATTGAGATGTGTGAATTGTTTTGAAAAACTAAATGAAAGCATCACCAAGACACAACAAAGCAGCGAGGCCAAGCACATGTTAATAACGTGTTTATTCTAATAAAATTTGATTATCTGGTATCTTATTTTAACACAAAGCATTTTGTTTATTATACATTCATAAAATTGTTTCGGCTTTACAGTTAAAAATTATTTTTAATAATATTTTGTTGATTTAATATTTGTATATTTATATTTAATATTTAAATATAAATGAAAATATGTATTTCTAATTAGAAATTAAATCTGTTCATGCTGTTTAATCCTTAGATATATCTAACATTAACTAATACGTTCATCATTGCTCTTAAAACCAGAACTTATTATTGTCGATTTAAATGAATGATTAAGATTCTGTAGCATGTTGAACAGTAGTGTCATCTGCAAATAGATGGTTGCATTACGGTTGTCGGGAAGAATTCAGGTTCTTTCTGGTGGAGGCAGGTTCTTCATTGTCGGATGCAATCATCCGACAATAATAATGATACTTGTGTCATATAACACAAGGATGCCTTATAACACATATAACACGAGGGAAACTGACATATAATAACGTCCTTATAATTCAAAATTCTTATTTGGAAAATGTTGATTATCAAGAATTATCAATTTTACTTATTATCAATTACTTATTTTGTCAGCTAAAACCAGAACTTATTATTGTCAATTCAAATGAATGATTAAGATTCTGTAGCATGTTGAACGACAGTGTCGTTATTTATTTTGTCAGTAGCAATATTAGAACGCCAGTTATACTAAGTATTCAGGAAATACTTAAGTTTTGTTTAATAAATTCGTCCAAACGTTTTATCTAACAAAATTATTAGCAATCATTAATTACTAATAATTATTATATAATTATTTATTTAATATATTTTGGTTATTTGATTGATTTGAGTAGATAATATATCCACCGATAGTAGATGTCGCGTTCTAATAACGTCCTTATCTTATTTTGGTTATTAAATTGATTTAAGAAGATAATTTCTCCACCGATAGTAGATTAAGATTCTGTAGCATGTTGAACGGCAGTGTCATTATTTATTTTGTCAGTAGCAATATTAGAACGCGCAAGGTTCATTCGTCTATTTATTTTTCGCATGCTTGGCCGACTTTAAAGAGCATATTCTCACTGTTATAGTTTAATCTACCCTTTAATCCATATGTTAGATTGGTAGCGGTGCAGTGAAATTAATCGCTTGTGGATATGATTCTACATGCTACTTGTCATTGCAAGGTCTACAACAATTATAAAAATCTTGTATTTGAGTTAATAAAATTAATATTTTAAATGATGATTTATACATCATTATAATAAATCGAAAAAATTCATCAAACTTTCTTGGAAAAGACAGAAAATAATGTCTTATCAATATTGCATGGCTTCAGTATTTCTGACAAAGGTTATATTACCAGGAAAACAAAGTCCAAAGGTCAATAATAACTTGTCAGTAGAACAAATCAGATTACTGAACCTACGTATTTTATACTACATATAAATTAAAAATAAATATAAATAATTATAAATAATAAATAGTTATATAAGATTTTATACAATTTATATTTAAATAACGATAAAATAGAAAAAATAAAATTCAACAAGCTTGCTTGAAAAATAGCAGAAAAATCATGTTATTTAAATAATTCCAAATATAAAATACGATTATAAAGCACAGCCCTTTCGAATCATATTATATCTTAGCTTAGCACTGACAATTTAAATAATGTAAACCGAGAATAAGTTGTTTTAGACTTATCTAAAATATAGTCTCTGAATAGCAAATGGTTTAATCAGAAAAGTTAAATAAATTTATTAATTTAATTAATTCGTAATTCTTTGATTTTTATTTTTTATTCACTTATTATAAATATTATTTTATTTAATTTTCAGTATTTTATTTAATTTGTCGTCGAAATGTTTTAATGAAAACGGATTTTCGTTAATTTGACTCGATTTGTGTAATAATAGGTTTATCAATCAAAATACATTTATTTGTAAAAATTACAATTACAATCACATAGTCTTAGACTGGCAATTAAATAAAACATTCCAGAAAACCAAATTTAAAAAAGGGAAACCGTAGCTATGTTTGTTTCCTGATTTTTGTTTTATGCAAAAATTTATGGAATACTCGTATTTTCATGCATATGTGATTTAAAATGATCTTTTAAGGGATCTGAAATTATTTGATCGCTGTATTTATTGGTTTCATAAGTTTTTGCATTATGCAAAAAAATAATTATTTGAAAATAATATACGAAGTATTTAATATATTATATATTTTATTATATTAGTATATCGTATATTATTAGTATTTGTATCTTTATATTTAATCTATTTAATAATAGACCAAATACACAAGGGCACTATGTAGTAATATTCTTTTGTAATATAAATAATATATTTAGAGCCATTTAAATTGTACACTAATTAACCTAATATGATTTTACAAATCATTTTGCAATAAATTACATAAATGAATAATAAATTAACAAATTTTTATTAATTAACAAATTTTTAATAAATTATACTGTGAAACGTGTAAATTTTCCAGCGGAAATTTTCGCTTTCATTTTTTTATTTCCAAAAAGACCGTTAAGCATGAAGGAGCAGAACAATATAATCTGGATACAATCTTCAAAGAACAAGAGGAATTGTATCTATAATGGCTACAAATATTGTACAAATATAGATAAAACGTAAATGATTTACGGGTAAAATATAAAAAAATAAAACTATGAATATATCAAATTATTATATATCGGGAACGGGGAATAAAGGGTTAGTAAATGTTGTAATACATATTGTAGTTTATAATATTAATTTGAGTGAAAATTTTTAAATATGTGGTAGTATATTCTAAGAAAAACCTTTAAATACTGCGAATTTGTTTATCGGGACGGGGTAAAAGGGGTAGGTAGGGAATGCATTGTTGTTCATAATAAATTTCACAACATTGATTCGACTGAGTCAATGTTCAAATATTGAAAAAATATAAATGATTGATGGGTGGAAAATAAATAAAAACTAATTATATCGAATAATTATATATCGGTGAAGGGGGAATATGGAGTTAGTACAAGCTGTAATACATAATGTAGTTCATAATATAAATTTAGGCGAAAAATTTTAAACATGTAATATATCTTATTGAACTGATCGCAAGAAGATATAATTGGCGTCTTAATTAAAATTTTTGTTTATTCGTATACATTTTATTGATTTTTTTCTATTTATTTTATTTTTAAATCAAAATAAAATAATTAATAATTAAAATAATTAATATTTAAGTCATTAATAAATACATTATATTATTTAATATTAGATATTGTTAAGAACTTATATAATTATATATAATTATATTTTGTGTATATATGAATAAACTTGATAGTCTTATAGTGTTCCAATTACTACTGAGTCTTAAAATGAGACTATAATATGTGACTTGCTCATGAGAATATAGCAGCAGCTATCGAAATATACAAGTAATATAATATATTGACACCATTCGAACTAATAATAGAGTTGGTATCTTTAAAGTTAAAATTTAGATTTTCTCAATTTAAACTACAAGAAATTTATTAACTATCTCACGTGAAAGGCATTTAATATTGCGATTATTATACATCATTACAAGATTGAACGCCGCTTGACGCTTAAGGTCAAAAATATTGTGAAATCGAGTATCATTTTGGTCCCGATTGTAATTATTGTTCACAATATTGCTGTAGTTACTTAATGAAGACGAAATTTCCGATGAGAAGGCTGCTGATTCCATTGCTAAAACTTTGCGATAACACTTTTCCGCAGCAGTGAAAAACGAAATCTGCTGAAAGGCTCGGCCCATGTTATAGTAAATTTCTTGACATTCACCGCGCTTGTCGCAGTAAACCTGAAACATATTTAAACATTCGGTTAACAACCAGTTACGATTGTTTACATTTCTCTGCGAAAACTGACATAACTTTGCAATCGCAATCATTAAATAGATGAATGGATCATTTTCGTTGAAACGTGCGAGAACGTTGTAAATTCGAAGAGCCCGTTTATATGAACCATTGACCATTGCTAAATTGGCGTGAAGTCTTAACAGGCCCAAGTTTTCAATACTTTTTTCATTTGATGAACTTACTGTCAAATACTTATCAACTGCTTCATCTTTTCGTTGGTGCAGAAGTATACTATCGATGTTGCAGTTGTTAAGGTCGCATAAACGTTTTACGTACTTTTGGAAGGCCACTGTAGGGCACACCGTACTAGCAAGTGACAAACAGTTAAGGCAATTAATTGATAAAGTACCTCTGTCGTAGAAATATTTGAATACAGCAGATGCAGTATAGCCGTCTCCAGCTAACAGGCTTGCGATGTAAACTACAAAATCAAACTGACGGGTCCATTTTGGCTGCTTATATAAAATAGGTAGAATATTTGCCAAGATAGCCACTGTTTGGAATTGCCTATAAGAATCCCTGCGAATAAATAAATTGCAAAGCTGAGTGTAAATATGAAAGACGTTTTCTTTTGATAACTCATCTAGTTGACAATGTGCAGATTCAACAAGATTATTGCTGGATTTTAAAATATCACGAAACATCATACCGCGGTCATATCGATTAGATCGAAATATCCCTATTATGGATTTAGGGCGAATAATGCGCTGTAGATCACCAAAAAGTAGTTTCATAGCCGCTACTACAAAATCGTCCTCAATTGACGCCCGGAATGCCATATCTGAAGATTGGGCATTATCTAAAGAAATCAACAGTTCAAGGCATTCATCGATAAGCAATCGTAAGGAATTCTGTGATACTTTATGAGTAGCGGTATTGCATCTACCATGCGTTATTAGGTTCTTATGCTTTATTCCAGAAGTATTTATGTTAGTTTCGTTAGAGATTATCGCATCATCCGAGTGGCATATATGGTCGTCAGACACTATACGATCAGCGGTAAACATTTCAAAATCAATAGGATACATTTGCAGAAGCCTCCAAGTTAAGTTGTCATTAACATTATCGGATTGAACATTTTGCAGTGGTTCATTTTGCTCATTCAGAAGAACATTTAAGGCCAGCTGATCGTCTGATCTGTCAGGGTCAATATTCAGCAAGTTACGATAAGCCTGAATTGCTAAGATGCGCAAATTTCGCCTTTCTTCGCAATTGACGTCATTATGTTTGCCTGACATGACCGACAAAGTACGAGCAACAAGATTCCAGAAACATACGGCTTCATGTCTAGGCAGTGACACGCCGGATTCATCGCAGTATACTAAAGGATACGTAGGCAAATTTTTGGTGCCTATTAACCTCAACAACTTATAGCAACATAATGAGCGATCATTCGGTTCCTGTAATAAGGATTCAATTAGCTGCAGTACAATACGAATAGGTTGATATTTTGGTATTGTCGGATATCGAATGAAAGCATGAACTAAATGATCGACTGCATTGTAGCAATCCAATCGAATACAAGCAATTAATATAGCTTTTATATAGAAATATTCTAAATTTTCCTTTAAATTTACTTTAAATTGCCCGAGATTGCTAATGTGTCGGTAAGATAGTCGACATGATTCGTCTGAACGCTGGATCATACTACACTCACGGTCTAGCTTATCTATAGTAATTAGCTGACGGTTTAGAAGAACCAGTATAACGTCTCTGAAAAACGATAAATACAGCTGAATAGATATTAGCTTTCTGATTTCCCTGTCTTGAACTTTATTGTCATAAAGCTCATAGGTTTTTCTAAGAATTTGCTCAGCCTGCTTCATGTCCCCACTGCGCTCAAGCCGTTGTACAATTTCCTTTACTGTTAAAATGTGTAACTTAAAGTTATTGTCAGATACAGATACATTTAGGGCTGACAAAAGTTTATAAAGTGCGTCTATACGCTTACCGTCTAGTCCATACGAGCTGGTAAGCTGTAAACGGGCCAAGTGTAGATCAATATCAAGTGGATCACATGCCACAGCTCTTGCGATACACGTTGCAGCTATGTTAATCTTATTGTTGGCTAAAGCGCGCTGATAAAGTGTGATCCAGTCATCTTTTGTATTTGTGAGGTAAGCAACAAGCATTCTTATTTCAAATGATAAATCATGCTGATCTCTCTCATCCAGAATCTGGGCAAGAATAAGCCATGCTTCTGCAGCTTTAGGTGCTTTTGTAACAGCTAATTTCGATAAACGCAAACCGTCTTCGAATTCTCCTCTTGCATAAGCAATATTTGCCATTCCGATCAAAGAAGCACAATCCGAAGATAGAAAATGTCTTTGCCTTCGATTAACTCTTAACTGCTCGCGTATCTCCTTTGATCGCGAACATATACGTTTTCGTTTTGCCGTTTTCGAGTTATTCATTTTTGATTTAGTTATGATTTTGTTCAGAACTTCAATCGGGATGTCGTCAAAATGATCAGGATCAATCTTGTCGGAATCTGAATCCGAGCTGGAGGAGGATGACATATGGTCCAAGCATTGCTCATAATTTTCGAACACTAGATCTTTCAAATTTCGGTAATCGATATTTCCACTTAAATATTGCATTGAGCACTCCCCGATAAGCGAATGTGCTCTCTTCATACTTTTTTAAGCAAATTACTTAATTCTGCAATATAAAATAAAAATTTATTCGAATATTAAAATAATATCAAAATAATTTAATTATTCAACCCAAAAGGTAAAATATCAATAATGAATAATGATAGGTAATCATGTTATAATTATCTATTAATAATCATCAAAATGATAAAATTGATCTAAAATCGACCTAACTGATAGTAAATCGATCATAAATTGAACAGGAGAATATCTAATAACTTAGCAATTTTAAAATGTTTGTAATTGAAAAATATGACTACTGAATGAATTCTTCCTGATATATTTTCTATTAAAGAATATTGATGGAAATAATTTGGCATCGATGATTATCGATTATTCCTCCTGAGTATATATATGCTATATACTATTATACACTATTATATATGCTGCATGTATGCTTATATTCGTTATTTGTTAAATGATACTTTGTTATTTTAAAATTATTAACAAACTTGAATTATATACATAAATTATATCAGTTGTAGATAGGAAGGTTTTGAGCATTTATTAAATCAAATTTTCACTCTTCATATACGAGCGTCTTCTGGATACAATATTTCTAAAATCCGAAAAGTGGCTGTAAAAATTTAATTTAATAAATGCAACAACTAAAATGGGAACTTTTTCAAACATAAATTATAATTAATATATTATTATCATTAATTAATTAATTATTAATTAATTATTATATATTTGGAGATTTTTCCTGTTTTAAAATAATTCTCGACATTTAATATAATTTTCAGATGCATGTTGTTATCAAATTGTTTATTTTGGAGTCGAAATCTACAAGTCTCAATTTTGAGACATTAAAGACATTGTCGCTGGGAAAACAGCTACAATATTAATCTCAAATTTTAACAGTTGCTATTAGAATTATCGATTAGCATTCCATCGATTCACGATGGTATGGCAAGCGTCAAGGATGTTGATTAGTACCTCAAAGACTGTCTATATGTGTTCGTCTCGGATTCAGGTGCCAATGCCAATCCGAATTGGGGAAAATATTCTTCCTGATGTGGAGGATTTCGAATATCTTGGGGTATTGTTCTCGAGGAACGGCAAAAACATCAAGGAGATTGAGAAGCGAATTTGTGCAGCTAACGCAGCAATGCGTTCTTTGTACAGGTATGTCTTGGTGAAGCGGGAGTTGAGTCTTCGGGCGAATCTTTCGGTTTACCACGCAATCTTCGTTTCTATCTTAACATATGGTCATGAGCTTTGGGTTATGACTGAAAGGATAAGATCTCGGATACAGGCGCACGAAATGAGGTTCCTTCGCGGTATGACCGATCTTAGCCTTAGAGATAAGGCTAGGAATTCGGTCATCCGGGATGGACTCGAAGTAAAGTCGCTGCTTCTTCACATCGAAGAAAATCAGCTGAGGTGGCTAGGGCACGTACTGAGGATGTCTAGGGATCGCCTTCCTCGGAGGGTTTTCCAGGACGGACTCTTTGTAAAGAGAACTCGAGGTAGACCTCGGTACAGGTGGAGAGATCAAATCTCGAAACTAGCCGAAGACCACCTTGGGGTATCTGAAAGAGAACTCAGGTCTGTCGCCCAGGATCACGATGTCTGGAGTAGTTTAGTTCATGCACTGCTTTCAAAGACCCGACACCTGGACCAGTGGTTGAAAGGAAAAATCTTGTTGTTATTAGAATTAGTTGCACAATTAAACTGCAAGTAAAATCATTTGAAAAATTATATTACTATTTGAATACAAATAAAAATGTATCTTAATGGAAATCTAAATAATTTTTGTATGTGCAAATTGAATATCGTTGAGTGGAATTTATTATTGAAAAAGTAATGTTGTAATTTATAAAATTATATGCCAAGACGTGTTTTGACGGATTTTCAACAATAAATTTGTCTCATGTAGAGATAACATTTAAATTTTACATCTGAATTTTTTTAAGTATGCAGAAACCTTATATCTTTGTTGAATTTGTCGTGTTCAATCCTTACGGTGAAAATGTTACTACAATGTATGTAGGATATTTGATAAACTGGTTGGTTTTTACATATAAGCTTGTATTCCAACCTTAGGATACAGTTTAGTTTCTTTAACATTGTGTGTTTCCATTGATACTGTTTGTTTCCATTGACATTGTTTGAATCCAAGAACACAGCTTGTTTTTACAAACACAAATTGAAAATTTTACTTATATAATCTGCATTTAATTTCCATCATTTACGCTTCTACAATGGCACATATAACCTTTTTAATCCTATAAAATGCTTATCTGAAAGAATTATTCATTAATAAACTATTTCCGACATTAAGCCAATATGCGGATGTAAATCACTCCCAAAAGTCACTATTTTAATGTTGTGGCAATGACTGTATCTTGACTTTATCAGGAAATGTAGTATCACATAAAACAACAATACGCTTATTTGAATTTTCAATTCGATTACTACGTAATCAAAGATTAATGTGCAACATTTGATTTAAAATTTAAAATATTTTATTTTGAAACGGAATGAGACATTCTGGGGGAATAATTATTTTTGTATCTAAATGCCATTCCCAGAAAAAAGAAATTGAATATTTCTTCGATATTTCGTTCGCTAACCGCGGACATTATCAAGAAGTATCTGAAACAATAAAACAAGTTAAGTTACAATGTATGAAAAACAAAATCATTTTGGACATTCAAATTTGGTTCGAGGATCTTTATAGCGACAGCCTCCATAACTAATTGGCGTTTTAAGTTAGGCTCGGAAATCAAAACTGACATATTGTCAAAGTCGATGTCATGCCCAGTTTGATGAGCATGGTCTGCTAATGCCGACTGCGCTGATGCCGACGGAAGGCCTTTTATATTTTTTCGTTTTGATGCGATTGTAAGAGGTTTAACAACACAGTTTTAAATAATAATTATTTTCCAATTCATAAAAGGCCTCAAATTATCAATTCATAAAAATTATTATTATTTTAATTCTTAACTTACAAAAATTTGAATTACATAAAATCTTAAGATTAAATTATTTATTTTTAAATTTAGATATAGTACAAGTTAACTAATCTGATTTTAAGAGATTGTAAAATTATCTTTGAGAACACACCGTTTAGCATACATCGAAAACTTGTAGGCATACAATAAAAAAGACGAATTTTTTATTTTCTGATAATGTCATAACTTCTTAAATTGAGAGACTAACAACTCTGCATGTAAGCCAGCAAATATAATAGTTTTGAAAATCTAAATTTAAAAAGCTTTGTTAAACTATATCTTTAATAACTGTCGCGTTTTAGTATAACACAAATATGATGACATTTATAAAAGGAACGTAACAATAGCATTTGAAGATGATTGTATGATCAATTAGCAACACATTATATAGGCTTTATCATCATTAATATGAGATTGTATTGACCCAGATAAGTAAGAGATACACAGTGTCACTCCATGTGACAGAGCTTATGGATTAAGCTAATCGTTCCGCATTTGATTTTGAAGCTAGTAAAATCTGCAGCACTTGGCATTAATGTGAGTTCAAGGTTTTTGTTAGAACAATTTATTTTATGAAAGAAACTGTTTTACACGGTTAGCAAACCTATATCTTGTGAGATAACTAGTACCTCAAAAGCTTGTATTTATAAGTAATTAAAAAACAAGTATTAATATCGCAAAATTTGCACAAATAAAGGAGGCAAAAGAACAATTGAACAAAAATTTCAATGTTACACAATAAGCAAACACAAGAACAAATATATACTCTAACTTATATGAAAAAGAGTAAAGCGGGTATATAGTATCGTACAAATATCAAAGATCTGGTAGCAAAATAAAAATTTGTAAAGGTAAAAACATTTATTTGAATTTTACAATTTCGTATGATACAAGTGGTGTGTTTGATTGTTGTTTATACTTTTATAGATATATTCCGCTGAATGAAGTTTGTATTATAAATTAATTATAATAATCAATCTTCACTAAAAATTTAAATTTTTTATATTTATTAATTTAATAAATAGTCAATTATAATAATTTATATATAAATTAAATAATTAAAAATAACGTGATTAAAATGTTAAATAATAAATTAAAAATTTCAAAATAATCATGAATATTATATAAATTACAATATAATTTTTTGTAATTAAATTAGAGCATATATTGAATTACATAATGTGTATAAAATAACACTTTATTAGCGTTATGGAGGATAAGATTAAAACCACGGATAACAAATAGAAACAACAAAATCAGAAATGTCAAATATTTTTGGCTGATCAATCATATACGATATTTGCGGTACACGCCGAATGAAACAAGCAATATCAATGATAGCAAACACTCACTAAATACTTTTCACTGATCATCATGGATTTTTGATAGTCCTTAATAATTTGGATATGCTAAAAAGCAAATTAATTGTTTTCTTTTTATATTTTATTTATTTCGAATCTTAAATGAACTCACCAGTAAGCAAAGTAATTGCATTGATCGACTTGAGATCAACTATGATCTCAATTTTCTAGATCCTACTTCGAAATCCCATTACACTGCTTTATTAGGATTTCGAATCATCTTTTATTCTTTGTCGGAATAACTCCTAGAAATGAAGAAGTCATCTCATTTTTAGACAACCATCTACTACCTACTACCTTCATACCTCGAGCCAGCTGCCAAGATTTAATATTTTTGGTGATATACTGGCTCTATAATTGAGAGTTCTGAGGAAATAAAATTAACTACTAATGCGTTCTAATTCATTTTATAAATGACAATATGTAAGAATAAACTAATATTAGATGTAAATAAGAAAAATTACAATAAACGAATGTTTAATTATAAAATTGAGCAATATTTCACTTGTGATATATATAAGTATTTAAAGTTATTTTTATAATAATTAATAAAATAAATATAGTCATATATTTCTGTAATCTTCGAAGTATTTGACAATTTTTGTTATGTAACAAATAACTCAATATATTAAAATATTTAAAAATAATTAAAATATTTTTATACTCAGTATTTGTTTATAAATTTCGCTAGCTCTTTTTAGCTACGAACATAACTAGCGACCCCTTTAATGCGGTCGTTAGTCATTTTTTTTCTTAAAAAAACTTGAGAAGTAATAACATACAATTTTGAGAACGCAAGGCGAAACGTTAATTGAATAAAATTATTGGTAGAAATTGTTGGTAAATATCAGAAATTATGATTCATAAATATAAATATATATAATGGTAGTGCACGGATGTGCTGAGTAAACAAAGGTCTATGATTTCTTACAAAATGCGGAATTTTAAATGCGTCATTTAAACGCGGCAGTTTCTATTAATGCTGTATCCGATTTGAATCCAACGAATGCAGCGACAATTCAGCAACAACCTCTTCCTAGTGTTAAGGATGGTTTGCATATGATGCCCAGCCATTCTATGTGTGATGACAAACTTCAACAACAGACACGTTTAACTCTAACATGTATCCTGACCACAATAATCATCGATATGCACCTTAACACATGCATAACATTGTTTAAAGCTCAAAAAAAGAACTACCCTTAATCTGAATTATCAAAGAAAATGTAGCATGCGCTCTATGTATTGCAGTTTAAGTATAACAGTTTAACCATGCATCATACACTAACGCTGTATAACAGGGACACTTTAAAGTGGGCAAATATATAAAATATAATGTGTTGTTACACCTGTCGTGGACAAACACAGATGTGCTTATAAATAAATCACTATGTTTTCACCACAAGGGTTCATAAATACCAGACAACATTTTATATCTTCATCAGACCAAGTAATAGAACCGAATTATTCTCACAATATTCAAAGTAGCTACGTATGCCCAGTCATCCTATGTGTGACGACAAACTTCAACAACTGTATACGCATTTCACTCTAACGGTGCTCATCAGTACCGTGACTTTAATAATCATCCATAGGCACCTTAACACACGCTTAAACAATGTTTAAAGCTCGAAAAACAGAACTACCTTTAATCTGAATCATCAGAGGAAATTTAGCATAAGCTCTGTGCACGGCAGTGCGTATTGCGGTTTAACCATATACAGGCACTAAATTCCTTTTAATAGAAATGATGTTTTACAGTGACACTTTAAAGTGTACAAATATATAAAATATAATTTGTTGTTACACCTGCCCTGGGACACATCGATATATTCATAAATAGATATCTATGTTGAATCACTATGTTGAAATTTGACTCATCCGACAAACCAAGAGCACTTTGATCTTGGTTTGCGCTCTTGACTGCTAGGCTACGAATTCAGCATTATCAGATTTCACACAGTATATCAAACCTTCTATCATGATCTTCAGAAATTGCATTGCCTGACGGAAATGCTCTCTGGCATGCTTATCATATATTCTTTAGTATGGAACTGATTATCCTGGATGCTTAGTTATCTATTGAATTTTTGCTGGTTACATAAGGTGACTTTAGGATTGAAAACAAGCTACAGAATCCTTCATTCGTGACTTCAAATTCCATACACCTTGACTACTAACGGCACCATCGTCACAGAAGTTTTTATTTCATCCGCTTTCTGTGGATGCAATAAAAACATATAAGTTATTTATAACTTATTCATATTAATTTGATTGATGATTTTTATTAAATATGCGTTATAATTTTTATAACATACATATGTATATCTATTGCTGAATATATGGAAAACGGTAAATCATATAAAAACATAATATGTAACTTTCTGTATAATTTGTATCCACTAAATTATAAAAAAAATAATAAATTTATTTAAATTATTTAACCAATTCACATTCTATAAAGCTTAAATATAAGTAAGCTATATTACACCTATTAGAACACCTTTTATGAACAAAAATTTGTTAGTTTATACCACAAAGTAGTCCCTAGATTAGTAGAAAACTGACTACCAGCTCTTCTCCTTTCTGAAATTTTACTCATCTGACATTCCAGCTGTCGCTCTTGGTACTTGGTTCGCACTCTTGACTGCTAGACTAGAAATCCAAGATTATCAGATCTAACACCTCCTATGAAACCTTCCATCGTGATATTCAGAAACTGCATTTTCAAGATGCTCTCCGGCATACATATCATAGATTGTTTAGTATTGAATCATAAAAATCCATTGAAATCAGTACTGGTGATCTTGTGATGGATGCTTATTTATCTATTAAATAGTGGATAGTAACACAAGGTGTCTTTAACATTGAAAACCAGCTCCAGAATCCTTCCTTCATGACAATAAAGGAAGGGTTATAACCGGTTTAAAACAATTATATTCGATTATTTTTTAACCGGTTAAAAAAGTTGTCTTGATTATAAATATTTAAAATGAGCTGAAAAAGGTTGACGTATAAGCTCAAACAGAAATCGGGTTCAGCTCAAATCGGTTTTAGTTGAAATCAGTTTCACTTAAAATCCAAATCGGTAATGAGTAGACCCACCGGCCGAAATAACCTAGGTTCGAATCTGAAGGTGTAAATAGTGTTCAAAAGGAAACTACAGCGGTGCACTACCTTCTTATGGGCTCGGGTGTACCATTGAACGACAGTGACGGACGAAACAATACCAATATGTAAGGCTAAAATCTACATGTTGTGAGTCGAGGTGTACTAAGTTAAAAGTATTAAATGAATGATTCCATAGCTAATTTCAGATGCGAAATCACCTCGTGTGATATATCAGAATTGACAAATAAATGAAAGAATTCATCAAAGGATAACCAGCACCGATTCTATGATCTCCTGATCACATCATATAGTTAATTATACATTTAATTCAATTTGCAATCGAATTAAAAAACCAAATTAGGATGAAAAATATTTATAAGAAGATGGCTAAAACTAATTTATATTCAACACAGAACAAGTTTATAAATTCAAAAATGAAATAATTTAGATTGATTTTATTTTCGACATGTAATTAATTTTTCTGTGAAATCTAAATTGTTTAAATCTGTATTTTTCATCAAAATTAGGCATATGTTTTTCGTTTTTCTGTTCTCACATTCTCCCATATTTTATATACAACACCTTTTATTGTATCGAATATTTTCCATTTTTGTAAAAAGCTGTTTCTGTAAGTTTTTTTTCACAAAGTGTTAGATCAAATTAAAGTGCGACGCTTTATTGCTTATGGTTAATAATTTGAAATATTTGAGCGACACGGGTATACTAACAATTATTTTAGTAAATGGATTTTATTTAGCCATAACACGGTGTCAGACAATACATTAGTAATTTTTATATTAAAAATGACTATTAATAAATTATTATTACAATTTATGACAATATGGTTTCCTATTAGCGCTATTCTGCAATTAAAATCAATTTAATTCCATTTTGTTTCAATTATGATGGCAAAATTAAAAAAACAGATTTATTTTAACGTGGCAAATGCGTGCCAGCGCACGCTTACATGACCACGACAAAACAAAACTGTAAATCAGGTGTCGAGATGGTGTGAACGGAGGAGGTATTTAAAGTGATAAAGGAGAAAGCGCGGCGGACGTCGAGAGGGAGTTGATTCCAGACGGGTAGGCGGAGACGAGGAAGGATCGGAGACCGTAGTTGTTGGAGTAATTGGGAACGTGGAGTAAAAGGGTATGACGGGAACGCAGTGATAGCGAGGTGAGGCGAGTGTCGTCTAAGAAAGGAAGGTTGATGAACGATGGAGAGCCGACAACGATGAGATGAAAAGTAACGAGAAGGCGGAGTTTGATGCGAATGTGGATGGTGGGCCAGGAGAGTTGGGCAAGATATGTGGATGTGTGGTCGAAGCGACGGAGACGAAAGAGCACTCGAACATCGGAGTTGATTATTCGTTGTAGGGGTAAGATTATGAATTTTGGAGAATTGTCGAAAAGGCTAAGGCAGTAATAGATTTTAGGGAAAAGAAACGATGAAAGAAGAGACATACAGGAACGGAAGTTGATAAGAGGTGGGATACGGCGGATGTCGCGGAGAATTAAGTTAGACGAGCGAACCTTGTCACGGACAAAAGGTTTAAGGGAAAGGTGAGCATCGAAATGGAAGCCTAAGAAAGTGAGATTGTGTACTATGGGGATGATTGATGAGACAAAAGATACAGTGAGAGGAAATATGTTTGGTTTACGTGGAAGGATCCACATCATTTTGGACTTGTCGGGGTTTAGAACGAGATGGAGATTGGAGAGACGTTTGTAGATAGAAAGACAGTTCGAGGCAGAAATGCCGATATCGTGTATGCGATGTGCGGGTGCATAAGCATAGATGAGGATGTCATCGGCGTGCGTATTGCATGACGTTAAAGAAGTAAGGTTTGATAAACGGAGAGAGATCGCCAATCAGAAGAGAGAAAAGCAGGGGACCGAGGACTGAACTTTGTGGGACCCCGCAAAAAATAGGGATGGGAGGGGAGCATGATGAATTAGAACAGACGCGAAAGGAACGGTCGGATAGATATGAGGCAAACCATGCTACGGAGTAGGCAGAAAAACCGTAATCATAACGAAGGTGAGAAAGGAGGACGGAGAGGTCGACAATGTCGAAGGCGGAGGATAGGTCGAGGGAGATGAGAACACTAGATAGAGCCTTGTCTCGAGAAATGAGTAAGTCGTTGTAGACTTTCATGCATACGAAATATAAGTATTATATACAAATATTATTGAAATATAATTTATATCTTATTATTTTATAATTTATATATTATTATTATCAAGTTCAGACTTAGCCATAAGGCTTTAAGCCGATCACACAATACAGAAAAAAGATCAACCAAATGGGTAGGTTAGAAAAGGTGACAAATCAGCCTGGACGTATATCCAACGTCGAACCCTGTTTTTGAAAGCGAGGAAATTGGTGATGGCAGCGATAGGTTCAGGCAAACTATTCCAAACATCTACTGCCCGTTCACACAGTCTGTAAAATTTTCGCAGCTTACCCGGTAATTTTTTAAAAAGCATCTTACAATGGCCTCGCAATCTCGAATTATCTCGAAATCTAACTACACCCAAAGGAAAGCCATCAGCTGAATGTACAATTTTCCAAAGTGTAATCAGATCAAGAAAAAGATACCGATACCTCACTGATAAAACGTTCAAACATCTTAATCTTGAAATAAAGCTTCCTTGACAACACATCCGAGAAGCTCGTCTCATTACACTTTCCAAGTTATTCAACTCACTCCTGGTCGTTGGAAAGGTTGCCTGTACACAATACTCAAGATGTGGTCTTACTAGGGCACAATAAAGTTTGGCGAAGATTTGCGGCGATAATTTTGCAAAAGTCATTTTTATGCAGTATAAGGCACGTATCGCTTTTAACCGCGCGTGATCACTATTTGCTCTTGTCTTTAGCGATTCGTGAATTATCACTCCCAGGTCGGGATGTTCTGAGACTCGCTTGATTGAGTGTCCATTTATTTTGTAATCGAAATGAGTTTTATCTCTACCCAATCTGATCCATACACATTTTGTCGCGTTGAGTATCAAGCCAGTGATATTACACCAAGTCCCGATACGGTTAAGGTCACATTGTAAAAATTCACAATCCGCCTCGTTTTGGGTTGTTGCCCATATTTTAACATCGTCAGCAAATGCCAGGTGAGGACACTTTAACCTTAGGAGTAGGTCATTCAAAAAGATGATAAAGAGAAGTGGACCTAGGACCGTGCCCTGAGGAACACCCGAATGAACACGTCGAGCTGTTGACAAAACTTCATCTAATCGCACAACGAATGATCGATCCTCGAGAAATGTCTTAATCCAGTTGCAAATTGTCGTAGGTACACCGTAATGACGTAGTAGTGAATCTAAACCAGCATGTGGAACTCTATCAAAGGCCTTAGAGAAATCAAGAAATATTATATCAACTGTAAGACCCGAACTAAGAGCAGCTACCCAATGTTCGCGAGCATTCAACAGATTAGTTAGGCACGAGCGACCAGGTCGGAAGCCGTGCTGAGAATCATCAAGAATTTGATATAAATTTAGATGTTCACGTATTCTCTTCGCAATGAGTCTCTCCATAATTTTAGAAATAACACTGGTAAGACTAATTGGTCTAAAATCTGAACAAGTTAGTGCCAACTGTTTCTTTGGAATAGGTACAACAATTGCCCTTTTCCAATCATCAGGAATCCACGAATACTGTAAGCTTCGATGAAATAGAGACGTAAGGCTTGGAGCAATAATGTGCGACAGAGTACGCAAAAGAAAAGGGGATACACCATCTGGTCCTGCAGAGCCAAAACTATTTAATTTATGGAGTTCAGACTGAACTTCAATGACATTAATAGGAGATATTGGTAAGTTAGATTGTAAGTTGGGCGGGTACTGTATCTGGTCAATATTCGATTGCGAGGATGGAGATACTACAAAACTGCTTGCAAGAGCTTCCACAATAGCCTCCTTGTCAACTACATCACCACTTTCTAAACGTACACAATTAATCGTAGAAGGTAGGATTCGACGATGTCTAACGTATGCCCAAAAACGTTTAGGTGACCTGTTAATGTCAGAAGCAATACCCTCTTCAAATGTTTTTCTTTTTGAGCGTTTTAGTTGGTTGCATAGATTGCGAAGAGTTTTGTACTCACGGTGCGTAACAGTGTTACGTTGAGAGATTCGCCATAATCGATTTCTTTCCTTTATCGTAGTCTCCAACTCATTGTCGAACCACAATGGCGTTGTCGTCTTGTAAGCCCTATTTCTTATTGGTGCAAACGTATCCGAAATGGTTATGAGGTTACTGGTCACTAACGATAAATGATCATCAATTGGAAGATCAGCAGATCCGAAGTTCAGCTGATGACTATAGAGTTGGAGATCTTCCACATTTACTCGATTCCAATTACGCTTTCCGATGCCACTGCACTTAGATCGTCGTTGTAAAGTGTGAGCAATCTGTACTGAAATCACACAATGGTCACTGGTTCCTAAAGGAGACTCGAAATCAACTCTGATTACATCTTCAATGCGCTTGGTAAACCCAAGATCTAATATTGTCTCTGGTTGAGACGATATACATGTTGGCTGATTAATATGTTGGATCAGGAGAAGCTCTGCCAGCAAGAATTCAGCAAGCTCGCAGTTTTCGACATTATAGTAATACCGGTTGTTACTAATCCAGTTAACTTGAGGAAGATTAAAATCCCCAATAAGGAAGAAATAATTTGAGGAGCAGAATGATCTTAACTGATTTTTCAGAAGATCTAACTGTGTATGAACTGAGGGTGATCTGTATACGACGCAGATATCTATTGAACAATGAGTATCATTGACGCAGAATGACAATAACTCGAATGAATAGTGATCATCGCACAATTCAGTAATCTTCGTAATTGATAAGGTGTTTTTAATATAAGCAGCAACACCCCCGCCACGACGACCTGCAACTCTATCTGCTCTCAAAAGTCGATACCCAGAGATAGCCATAAGGTCATCATTAATTTGATAATGAAGCCATGACTCAGAAATGCAAAACACGTCAAAATCTTTAAAAGATATAAACTGCTGCACTTCAGACAATTGAGCAGGTAAGCTTCTGATATTGGAGTAACCTACCACCAGAGGACATTCATTATTACATATTCTCTCTGAACAATTAGATGGCAACTTCCTTTCCAAACATATATCCACTAGATGTCCAATCATGGCGTTGTAAGGTCTAGAGAAAGATTGATCGATCTCCATCGAACTGCAGGACGCCACCTCACAACCCGAAAATTTCGAATGCACAGATTCGATTCACCGTTTTGCAGCCTGTAATGAAGTTCCGCCTTGATATCCTTCAATTTTTGCCTGTCTTCGAGAGAAAGATCACGTAAAATTCGTATTTTGTTACCTTTAAGTCGATAACCACGGTCTAAAAGACACTTTGCTTGCTCTGCCGATCCTAACACAACCTTTAGCAATCGTGATCTATCGTTTTTCTTACCCAACCTATAGAGCTGCCTTACTAAAATAGACGATGCGACCTCTTCCTCACCTTTTTCGAGCAAATTAGAAAAGAACACACGTAAACCGGCAATATCATCATCAAGCCGCTCCTGTGCACTTGAGGCTGATGACTCATCTAAACCCCAAATAAGTATGTTACAGCCCCTATTTAATGTATGATTGCGATCTGTGTGACTTTTATTATCAAAATACGTTTTTTTTGCTGAAAGAATCGCTGCCGTCACCACCCTCATCCGGTTTGCTTCTTGCGTCTCGCCCTTGTTCCATCTCATTTGAACAAATACACTTGAAAGCTGAGTGAACATTATCTATATCGACGTCTGTATCATTGTGTGAAGCTCGTTCATCGGTGACTCCAGTTATACCGATTTAATTGCGATAATCATTAATCACCGATATAGACGATACTTCGTAATTGTCCGATACCTTCAAAGCATCATTGTCCAGCGACACCGACGGCTCACCACTAACAACCGATATTGACGACGCACTATTGCCTTCAAATTTCTTACTCAACGTTTGCATCACGCGTGAATTTGGATGACCTTTTTTCCAGATACGGGATGAACTTGGTATTTCGCTATTTGTATTTTTAGTGTTCTGAACGTGAAACTCTTGAATGGGTATATCTTTATAGGTATCTGATTCGCCAGAACTTTGTACTTCCCGATCGATGCAACTTTTTGAATATGTGTTCCTTTCCGAAGCATTTGTAGATATTTTCTCGTCACAATGGCCCTTCAAATGAATTAGCAAAGATGCGCAGCAGTACCCACAGTAAAATGATTTATTCGATAGCGCAGATTTCTTTTCCTCCGGAAACGATACACTTGTCCACACACTACAATCTTCACTAGAACATTGAATCTGATGATCCACAAACTTTGTTGCAATAGCTCGCTTTGTAGTCTTCCTCTGTTTGACCATGATGTTTGATATTGGTTCTTCGGTATAATTGTCTGTGTCTGTATGTTATTTTATTGTATGTTTATCAGAAATGTATTTATAATAATATAAATATTATTATGATTTAAAACGCTATAATATAGTTATAATTTGATATTATTTTACACTATTTAATTTATATTAAATATTTATTTAAATGAGTCTTTGTTAATATGAATTAGATATTATACAGTTAAATGTATATTTAATTGAGTTAGATAAATTTGGTTATTAAGGAGGGCGAACTTTTTTAAGTTAATAGCAAATAAATACGCTAGAGAAGGGGAAAGAGCTGATCCAGTAGCAACACCTTTTATTTGATTATATAGTGTATGTTCAAATGCTAAGTTAGTCGTGGTCGATAACTCAAGTAATCGTCGGGTGCATGCATATTGTGTTTTAAAATCCAAGGAGCATTTAAAACTTATATTACAACGTTGGCAGCATCTAAAACCTATTCAGAGTTCTAATCTGGGATAGATCATAGCTTATCCAAACACAGAGGTCCTAATACCTAACAACACAATTATTTGCGACGCCGCCTAGCCAAAAACGTGCATCAACGTAAAGCTCACCCAACTAAACACCGTATCTATGTATCGTTTATTAACTTAAAATCAGAAGTTTACGAATGCAACCACAAATTTTCAAGTCGTCCGCGTACAGCAGTGATGGAGAAGATAAAGCAAGTAGTTCATTAATGTATAAGCAATAATCAAACAAATAAAAGAAACATCTAAGTCACATCCTTTAATTTCTGGGATTAAATTATGTAAACAGTATCAAATGTATTTGAAATATAAAAAAAATATCTTTGCATCTTGCGAAGAATTTTACGTCTAAGAAGCTTACAACATTCAAAAGGTTAAAACTGATATGTCGATAATACTCGGGATGTGAAACGTCACCATTTTGGAAATAAAACAGATTATTGAGCCTTTCCAGTCATATATATAATGATTTCATTCGCTAAAGAGGCTGAAAACATGTTGTATAATGGGATGTAAATGTTACGAGAAAGGTTTTTAAATTGACATGAGACAATCAGGACAGGATGAATTTCGACATTAGAGACGTAAAAGTCCAGAAAGATTTTCACTGGGAGAGTAGAAATCTAGAAGATAGACACTTGGTGGCAAATGATTTCTAAATGTTGTGGATATGTGGGTTGAGGGCAATATAATTTTTTATAATGTAGAGAGAAAATCTCCGCAATGTCTCTCCCATCAGAAGTAATTAAACTATCTAAGTTAAATATACACTTTATTTCTGCTATAGAGTTGGCGCGCCGATTAGCATAAACGAAAAACGATTTACGGTAATTATGAAATCTTGATATTAAGTGTTTCTCGAAAAGAAATATTTTGCGAAGTTTAAGCAAAGTGACCTGATTCCCTATAGTTCGATATTTACAACAAATATCCATACCACATTTAAAGTTATTAAATGATACATGACGTTTCTTAATCGCAATTAATAATTCACGATCGGACCGAGGAGGTGTATATCGTCGAGTTGGTTGTCTACAATGCTATGAAAATCGATTTAAAAGGATTTTAATTGTATCATGAAAGTATTGTCAGGTGTATTCCATACCGTAGATAAATGCATTAGGCCATGCAACATTGTTCAAATAGCGTTTCATACTATTAAAATTACTCTCGTTCATATTCAGTTTACGTTGCACGGGAGAATAAAACGGACAAGATTTTGCGTTAACGATTTAAAGACATGAAGTTCTTAAGCAGAGAAACATGTGAGACATTACTAACAAAATGGGAAAGCATAGATAAACAGAGGTTCAGTAATGAACAAGATAATGCTAAGAATCTTGTAAAATCGTCTACATGTTGTGTGTTAACAAAAGCGTATTACAGGTCTCGAGAAGGTCAAATGTGTCGCCATTACTATCACTACAACTAGATGTGTTCCAATAGATGCTAGCCATGTTGAAGTCACCGAACACGATAACTCTTCCAGACGAAGCAAATTTAGTCAACTAACATGCAATTGAAAGTATAGATGAACAGGCGACCAATATATTATACCAGTGTTTAAAAAGAGTTCCGGCTTACACCATAGGTAGTTATTACCCTTCACTGCGTCATCCTCAGCTAGCAAGACATCACAACTTATACGAGGCTTACATATAACATAACACCTCATTCATGCCTGAATGATTGTTCATATAGATAGGAAGAATACACATCCATACTAATTTTATAGTTAGGGATATCACACACTGGACATGCTTCGGTAAATGTAACGGCATCGGGAACTTAACATTGGATCAAAGCTATTGGATTTCATCGAATTTGTTCATGATACTGCTAAAAATTATATTAATTATATTAATATATATATTAATTATATATTAATATATATTATATATTATATTAATTTATATATTAATTATATCATACTTTAAAGTGATACTTACGACGTGCGATTACATGGGGCAATCCTGCGAAAATCATCCACATATGTGTCTATAGAATTTGCAATCTACAATTTGAAAATGGACCTAGCATATAACGTAAAAAATTAAAATCAGTTATTGTGGTTTTAGTATTCCTTAATCGTTTCATGAAATCAGCGCTATTAATGATTTTAGATGGTATAGCATATCATGCGGTCTACTATAAATTTGCTATAGCTAATCAGGCCCGTAAATTGGAACATGGCGTTGATTTCTAAAATGTTGATGTCATTACGAATGAGATGTCTGGTACAAAATAAAATCAACCACAATCAAACTGTTACAGCAGAATTTAAACAAAACAATTTCAAAATTTTTACTCTTCAATGTGTGGTGTGCTTGTATTTTTCAAATTCTTTTAAGTGATTTTAATGTGGTGTCGAAATATTATTAATTTATACATTAAATTCCATCGTATTCAATGCCAGTCGATGCATTGAATGTAAAGTTTAACTTTTAATGTAAAATGTGCTCTTGTGTTTTGTTGTTCTCGTATTTTAAGTTTTTATGAAAACGATAAAAATTTAATTATAAAATTTTTTATGCATAACAAATTTGGCAAAAATTAGCACATCATTTAATAACGAATAAATTGTCAAATAATTCAAATTCGAAACTAAAGATCGATAAATATTAATAATATTTGTTTAAAATGTTAAAAGTAATGTATAGAGCAACTGCCGTTATTAGGACAAACCGGATGAATATATAAACAAGTATTTCCGTAATTGCATCCTGGAAATAATTTATCGCCTTCATTCTCTATACATTTTAGAGTTTTATTAGTCACCATCGCATGAACATTTGTTAATATGGTGTGCTGATTATTTGAACTCTTCACATGCTCATTATGTTGAATATCTATAAGCAAAATTAACTCTTAATTATAAATTGTTTAACTAAAAATGTCCATTAATTATAATCAGTCAATTTCAACTTGCTTTTAATAAACTTGAAATTTTACAGAAACATTAATCATGCATATAGGGGATTTTTAAGATGTAATATTATGCTACAAAAAAGATTATTTACATATCATACATTTCTGCTTGCATGCTGTCTAGAAGATAGACAATTAGTAGAATTTAAATACTTAGCTTGTTAAAAAAGGACAAGGCGTACACCAACACGTTTTGAACTATGAGATTACGGAAGAACCTACTAAAAAATATTTTTTAATTACTTCAACGTTTTTAATTCTATAACATTTCTAATTATAGAAAATAATAACAGAATAGAATTTATTTGGTCTAAATATATAATAATTAATAAGTTAAAAATTGAAATTTTCAATTCAATGATTCTGAAAATCGCTCAATATAGCATTGATCTATAATAATTAATAAGTCAAAAATTGAAATTTTTAATTCAATGATTCTGAAAATCGCTCAATATAGCATTGATCAATCTATATTTGCTAAATACATAGTTTAAGGCCAATATTATTCGATATTACGATGAATAAAATTATGTGATACTGTCATATTTTTATAGCTGTAACAGTTCTATTACTTATACAATATTACTCGTAATTCTTTAAGCATTTTTTATTTATAGTATCAAAAACAGCTCGTATACTTCTTCGTTTATTAGTGTGAATGTTATTCTCTATTCGGTATATTAAATAGTAATGAAAATATTACTTCAAAATATATTGATATAAAGATCAATCCGAAACGTTGATTACCATATTTATAATCATTCATTTTAAAATTTTGGCGGTTTTCAGAACCGGCCATTCGAGCCCATTTTGCTTTGTTTATCTTATGTCTTAGATCATCAGAACCAATGTGAATATCTTTAAGTCTCTGTCGCAAATGCACAACCTTTGATCTTGAAGGAAATCGATTGAGTCTGCTTTGTTTTGATGATACATTGCGAGTGATCAATGATTGGACTGTATGTAAATTAGCATCATTAACTGCTTTAAGAAACAAATGAGTAGCACCACGATCATATTGAACCTCATTGTGACGAATTTTATCAGTGAATGGCGCGGTTGTCACTACATTGCGTAGTTGTTGATCTGCTTGGTCATTGTCGTCATCTTCACTGGCATAGTCTGCGTCGTGATTCATAGTAAAAGGTTTCTTCTCGGTCTAAATCAAATATTGTTAATAACAAAAATAATTCGTTTCTACAACGTACATTTATTGAATGATTCACTTGTTGAGCATCGACATCACCATCCATTTCTATATCCGCATAGTCTAACGATCCTGGAATAATAAACTCTTTTTAGAATTTTAAACCAACAAAATTTCATTAATTTACAAATATTGTCAAATTCCTTTATTGTTGATTTTAAAAACAACTTAATTTAGTACGTACTAACAATTTAATGAATTGTTTATTATGCCTGAATCTATAATAAAGTTTTAAATTAAATTCGTTTTTAATAACACAGTGTATTATTATCAAAAATGTGGATTTTCGTTGACAACTCGCTGAAATATTTATTGCCCTTAGTTATTTAATGTTCTAACAAAAAATATAACCTCAATCATATGCAACGATTTTGTAAATAAACAACAGTTATGTTTCTCAGTGTATAAATATCATTTTAATATAAAATTAAGTAGCTAATATTTTTTAAACAATTGTTCGATATATAAATTATATTTCAATCGACAGATTTAATTTGTACACTATTTCTTAAGCAAAATAAAGTCATTTACTCTTTTTGGTCTCTAATACGTAAAGAATATTGATTGAATAGGAACTTAAGAAAGATCGAATATTTTTTTGAAACAATTCACATTGTCAATGAATATTATAACTGATTTCATATATATCTTCTAAAGTATCGCAAATTGCAGTATCGAAATCAAAGTAGCTTACAGAAATAGCGAATCAAATAAATAATTTTATCTGCAATAGTCTTGGCTGTCGAATGAAAGTGATATATGCACTAAGACAGCTAGATGACAAAATAAAATATTTCTATGTGAAATAGAAGGTATATCTACATCTGAAATTAAAAAAATTAATTTCATATTGAGATTAAAGAATCGACATATGTTTATTAAAAGTGAGTTTTAATTCTACATTAAATCGCTTAAAATTTCAATGGCTTAACAGTTCTATATTTTAGATAACAAGAAAAAATTAGTTCAAAATTACTGTATTAAAACAAATATATTAAAAAAACTTTTTTGCATTAAATTCAAACATTAAAATGCAAAAATCTAAAATTCGTTGCTTATTGCCTATCTATATAACTGATTTTTAGACTCTTACATTAAGTAAATGATATTACAGTACAATTGATATTAAAATGTTTAAATACATGATGTTATAATAGAAATAAGCACCTGAATTTACACAGGGTTGAAGTTCATCGTCAAAGTGTGAATTGTGACGTTCGGAATCAATATAGCTGAATAACCACTTGCAAAATGCACATGCCGATTCTCCAATAAATATTTGTAGATTTTCAACGACTTTTTCAAAAGGATTATTCCTTTCAATATTAAGAATGGCAAAATCTGATAATTGTTTAGCTAAATAATAAACAATTTTGCTTTAATAAATATAACTATGCATAGACTTACGAGTTGCCAGTGAAGAAAAAAATAATGGATCATTGAGTTTATCCAAAATTGCGATCTCAACAGAAAACAATTACCGATATAACAGTAATAAAATCTTCTTTAAAGAAATATGAGAATTAAATTCTCACTTATTACAAACACACGGTATGATGTTTAATAGTTTTTTGATAAAAAGAATTAATTTACTTGAAAACAAAAAGCCGGGTATATATAATTTAAAATTTAGTAACATTTTATATTATAAGTGATTTGAGTGCATTAACATCGAACAAATAGACATAATGTTATTAATGTGCTTTGCATTCGCATATTTAGATCAAAAAACTATAGATGATAATTTCATATTTTAAATAAAGAAAACAATAAAGGAATAGGCGCCACAACCTGATAACATATCAGTTACTCCTGATGATCTGCAATCCATTCTTTTTATACATCTATGTTATTTATTGGTCAATTCATAAATATAGACAATAATTTAAATTTCAATTAAAAATTTTAACTAGATATAAATTTAAATTGTTTAAAATCTTGTATAGTCATAAATTATTTATCTTTATTTATATCTAGTAAAAAAACACATAGATTCAACTTTCTTATCTGACTCATTTATAATTATTTTTAAATATTATTGCTGTAAATTCTTATCAAAATAATATTACAAAGATATAAAATTAATAGATTAAGAAATTATAAAAGCGTAATAATCATTTCTAGCTTTCAATTTTGAACTGTCAAACTGCCTAATTAAATAAATTTAATAAGCGTGAATATGTTATCACTTTATAAGGCCTATCTAAAAACGGCAAACTATGAAATAGTGTGAATTCATACCTGCAATTTATTTCGATTTATATTCGACATCATCCTGTTTAAATTTCAATTCGCTTGTGAACAATATTTTATCTGCAATTAAAATAAAATCAAATATATTAATCAAGTCTGTAGATTTTTTAAAAGAATATACAAAGATGTAAAATGATCTAAAATAATGCAAACACACATGAAACCCTAAAATAAAATTAAATTATAAAATGTTACATCCTTAGTTTATCTACTCACTTGATTTTGTGAAGCACTCAATGCGAAAGCAAGAATCTCACTCAAAAAGTTTATTTACGCTGTCAAGCAAATATTTCACTCTTTAAAAATTCGACCGTATTCAAATTTTGTCTAATTACAAAAACGCGTCAGCATCTATCTTTATTAAGAAAATAGTTGTAGTGCGTTGGTGGCAAATGCCACTTTAACTCCTTCTATAGTGACTTATTGTAACTAGTTAGCAGCTGCCTT